>JAECUM010000931.1:0-52922 GCA_016617855.1 Megalonaias nervosa
TCTCTTATGTCACCGATATTTATATGATCAGAGACTGCATATATGTATATGGTTGAAAATGAAGTGAATTTATGAAAGGGTGGTGGGGGAGTGTGCTGAAGAATGGATTTAATCCTCTATGCTTCAATTCCATAGCAACTCTGGTTTAAAATAAAATTTTCTTTTCCTGTAAAAAATACCAAATATATTTCGTCTTGTACATAAAAAAGTGTATCCATATATATTTTTTAACTCATGGCTTTTGCTACTCATCAAAATATCATGTATACTGTACCACATGCTGAAATATATCCAGCATTAACATAGGAAAAGAAACAGCCTCTGTATGTTGCATCTCAGTATATCAATGGCTATATGGTGTCAACTAAAACAAAAGTTCTATTTTTAGCCTCCCATGAATGGCATTATAAGGTGTACTTTTAATATTAATCTTTTGCTTTAACCTTCTTTAATATGGTATCTCAATCTTTACAATTGTACAAATTCAAAGCAGAGGCCTAGGGTGGCCCAGTGGTCTACATCACTCGCCTTTACCAATCACCAGCTTCTCACCTCTGTCTGCATGGGTTCAAGTCTCTGGCTCAGCCAATATGGGTGTGTGAAAAAGCTTGCCTGCAGCTTCTCATATACTGGTAGTTCTTAGTTCTTATATATAAAGGTTTTTCTGGGTTCTTCCACCATCAGTTTTACTGGCCGCCATGTATGTCTATCATGTGCAGAAAAATGGTATTAAACTCCCAACAAATGACAAAACAAATTCAACTTAGCACACCTGTACTTAACTTACCAGACAGACATGCTTTTAAGTTGTCTCCAACTGCAAACTGCATAGAACCAGATCCACCATTGCATAATGCACTAGTAGATCTGTGTCTACGCAGTTTGTTGGGAGTAATTAGAGGAACAAATAATATAAACCCTGATCTACTCATGCATTGTGCAGTGGTCTATGAGTTGCAGTTGGGCTCCACTTACAAATGAGCATTTATAATGGCCTAAATAGCAAGCAGTATGTATAGTTGCATTATCTGCAAATGTAGTTGTGTGTGTGTGTGTGTGTGTGCATGTATGTGTGTGTGTGTGACTTGGACTTGTAACGTAGCTTTAAAACTTTTCCAGTCATATCACTATGATGTCTGCAGTGTGGCATCTGCTGTGTGGCAGTTTATAGTGATGTCTAGCAGATGGGTTCAAGTCTTGGGCTTGACAAATATGGGTATGTGAGAAACCTGCCAGTTGCGTCCCATGGGTTGGTGGTTCTTACTGGTGTTTTCCCAGGTTCTTTCTCCATGTTATTCTGGCTGCCATGTACAGCCTATCTTGCACTGAGAAATTGCGTTAAACCCAAGATAACAACAACAACAACATATTGAGACAACTTTTGACTGGTTCCCTTATTTATTTGTTATACAGCAGAACCTGTCTTGAAAGACCACCCCTTCTGCCAAAAGATAATGGTCTCTCAAGACAGGTGGTCTCTCATGACAGGTCATAACACTATATAACCAATAAATCTGTGCAAGGAGAACCTGGTCTCTCAAGACAGGTGGTCTTTCATAGCAGTGGTCTCACAAGACAAGTTTTATTATACATTTTGGACTGTATGTAATTTTGTCCAAGATCTCTATCAAGTCTTAACCTGATGTTTGCATCATTAAGAAATAGAAAAGTAAATTTAATTGTGATGTTGAATTGCTAAGCATGCTGAACCATGAAGAAATTCCATTATGGAAATGTATTTACTAGTATAAACCAATCTACCTGCACAAAGCAATAAGCTACCAGCTGGCCTGCTAGGATCATCTAGTGAAGCCAATTTCACAGCCATTAACTCATTAACCCGTGGAGGTTTTTGTTGTTTTCGCCTGAAATGTGAGTAGGAAACACATTTTGGGGGCTTTTTCTGAATACATCCTAATACATCAACTTCCAAGAGATTTCCGGTTAACCTAATGCCTAGTTGTGTTAGAAACATTGTTTTTCACTGGCTATTTCGCTTGCGCATGAGAAGAAGGGTAACAGTTGGAGTTTTTTTTTGTTTTTTTTTGTTAGCTTTAACGGACCCATCATTTTTGTATCAAGACCACTCTTTATTCCAAATGCCCACTTTATCCTACATTTTGCAAAGGTTCGCCTGTCTGTGTGCAGTTCAGACGAGTCTGCCTTAGATCTGAGGCCAAAAAGTCTCAAATCTGAACACAAAATCGGATTCCGATTATGGGCGAATTTTGGGTGGAAAAAAAATCAGGTCCAAAAAATTATGTTTTTTGCTCTGTATTTTGTAGTGCAACTAGAATGTCCAGATTATTTGGTATCATTGTAGAGCTACATCTGTCTACCTTTCTATAATACCACCCACTTTAGCATATCATACATGACCTTGACGCTACAGAGCTTGGAAGTAGGCTACTACCTCCTGCCGCATAAACGCAGTGCCAGGGGTTAATGAGTTAAACCATATTAGTACCATAAAACATTACAGTACCAAGCAGGTTGAAATTCCAGATAGAGAATGGTAGAGGCATCATGATGGACATGCCTAGGGTCTACTCTAGAGGGAGAATACCCATGATGCACCTCTGAAAAAGTGAGAAAATTTTCTGAATAAATGAGGGATCTAATGGAAAAAAGTAAGAGCTTGAAAATATTATGGGGAACCTGTGCACATTCAGTTGGTTTTTCAATTGCCGATTTTTAGAAATAAGGGTCCACCCCACAATCATACATCATAGTATAGACCCTACGGGTCCACAGTGGCTCAGTGGATAGCATATTAGAATTGTGACAGATTTATGTCAAATCCTGCCCAAACCAAGCCTGGTCAGCTTCTGTGATGTGGCTCTGGGCAAGACACTTTATTCCACTGCCTTGGCATATCATAATCTTTAAAGTGTAGTTGTGTCATTAAACACCAACCAATCAATATTTCTCATTTTTATCTGCAAAAATATAAGCCTCACAAATTAAAATAGTATGGTATATTTCATGTGTATAAATAATGTAAAGGAAAGGTATAATATAGAACCAGTCTGTTCTGGTCTGCTGATACATTACAGATAATGAATTGGTAACCATTCTATCCCCAGGATTTGGTGACACTTGATGACCTGACACAATCTAACAGCCAGCTGTTTGGTCAATAAATACAGAACTGCAAACAAATACCTGTAGGCTGGCAGGAACTTGACAGACCAGTGTACTTGCCAATTTTCCAAACAGTGTACATGGGGTTCACTCTCATAAGAGAGTTTGTTGTTGTTGTTGTTGTTGTTATTATTAATAATACTATTTCATTTTTCTATTTAAGCCTGCATGTCAAATATTACAATCAAAGCATTCCTGTATAACATGACCTTGATCTTAAAGCAGGGGTGTACAGATTGCATTTTCTAAGACCACTTGAGGGCTGCAAACACTAATTTCTTTAATATAATTACTGTTCATGGGCCAGATTTCTGTGTTGTTTTAATTTGCCCTGAGGGCTGGACAGAACACGTTTGTGGGCTGGATCCGGCCGGCAGACCATGGGTTGTGCACCCCTGTCTTAAAGGGAAGGCAAGCACATCCATACATGCAAACCTCCTGGATAGAAAGGTTATCCTCCTGTCTCTCCCATCACTCACTGATATCTCCCTTGCATGTAAAATTATTATCCAATTTTTTTTTTCCAATTTTTTTTTTTACACCTTATGTCCTGTGTACTATATTTATGGCATTTCTGCCTGTGATCATGTGAGTGTAAATTCATTTAAGCTGGGAAGACAATATAGTTGCTAATTTCTTGCAACATATAACAATTAACATCCCTTTGCTTCTGTGAGCATGGATTATACTACAATATATGTGATCAGAAGCAATTCTGAAAGGATTAAAGAGATTAAATGATTATGGTTGGATTAATAAAGAGTTTAATCAACATAAAAAAAGTGTTGGTTTGGCTTCAATCTTTAAAATATTTCAAGTTGTCCTAGCCTGTGTTACCTCCCAATGCTAAAATGCCAAAATCTAAGCTACCAAACTATCAAATTAAATTCAATCATGGAAGGAAATGGGAATTTCAGTGTTTGGAATCAAGTTCAAAGGACATGAAAATGCATTTTGCCCTTCTAGTTATGCCAATTTTAAAATCTGCTACAGTGGTAATAATGACATTATGTGTCAAGCAGCATATTAAATGTGACAACAAATATGCCATCGTTAATTCATTGTCATGGATTCGGCATCAAATGTGGATAAAGGCACTGTCTGCCAACTCTGTTGCTCAACATAATCTTCTGTTTACGGTAGCAGAACATTTTTCAGATCTATTTAAAATAATGCTTCCTGACATGGAATTGGACAAAAGTTCTCATGCAAACTGTCAAAAACTACTCACAGTTCCCCAAGCCCTGGATAGTCACTGGGATAAAAAAGAAAGTCAAAGACATGCAGCAATGAAAACTTTGCCATTCTCACTGAAAATCCTCCCTAAATCCTCCTCCCCCCCCCCACTTAGAAGTCAAAACTCCCAACCAAATTTTTGAAATCTACCAATTTGGCAAAAGCTGTCACATTTACACGCGCTGCAAATGAACTATCTTAGTTTCATACTGAGATTCATCCCAAGCATGAAGAACACCCATTTAAGTGTTTAGGAAATTTAAATAAATAAAAATAAACCTGTGCCAAAACCTTTACAGAATTTTCTATGACAGTGACATTGACCCTAAGGCCAAAGTGAGCATGTCACAGAATAAATTAACACAGCTTCATAATGATTCCATTTATGAGGAAAATCCTTCAAAGGAGTTTGCATTATTTGGACATATCCTTTGAAAATGCATTGCCATTCAGAAAAATGCCTCTAGGCACATTCTGCTGAGATTAGACCTATTTGGAATTTGATGATCCCCTCAAAGTTGATGAAATAACATGACATAATGGCATGTTCAACTGCTCAGTATCAAGAATTTGTGTAATGAATATCAAATATATGTTAATGTACACCATATGTTTCATGAAATGGCTGTCACTTCTATACACATTATGAAATGTGGGCTCAATATTCAGGTGATGCTGCTCCATTTGAAGAATTATAATCAGAAGATGAAGACAACAAAAATTATTATTATTATTATTATTATTATTATTATTATTATTATTATAATGGCATCAAAATGGTGATAACAGCAAATGGGTGAATACCTGTTTTAAAAATGCTACTGTTGTTGGTTGATTTTTGATGGCACTTTTGACACATCATTGGCTATCATGAAGAGAAATAGGAGCTAACTGTTTTTCCCAAGAACTCACTGGGGCATCTGAACCTTGAACCCTGAATCCTATACAATACCAACTGAGCTATCCTGACTCCAATCATCAATTCAGCAGTAAAATAATGCCACTTTCTCTGTCTTTTTTGGTCAGCATGTCCACAATAATTTCATATTTCCCATAAATCCCCTTTGCTATAATAGATCAAACACATGTTTAGAAATGTGTTTAGCAAAAAGTATGTATAGAATCAGAGGCATTTAAATCAACTTCTGGAGTGCTTAATTCTTGTTTTAATACATTACCCGTCACTATTGTGCAACTTGTACTTTTCATGCTGAAAAAACACCATAATTTTGATCTGAATATATCCTTCTATTGAGCAAAGAATTGTCTACATGCATAGAAGGTCATCTTTTTCAAGAATGCCATGCTGTATGGATGTGATGCCTAGATCATCACCAGAAAAAAATTTGCCTGTAGTTAAGTGTTTACTGCATTAGCAGTCTACCTTCTACATGTAATTTGAATTTTGGTGTTACACTATCCAAATCTGTAATTTTAATTGTGTGCCAATAACAGTTTCTTCCTTTTGGAATTCAGTTCTTCAAGGAACATAACAATTGCCTCGTGTATCCCATCTTTTAGGGGTTTGGGTACACCATCCTTCTTTTTAAATCTACCACCAAGGTACATGTAACTCCATGTGTTAAAGAATAACAACAAAACCTGCCTATAATTAAAAAGCAATGAGAGGATTGTGTATTCCTCTCTTTAAAAAAAGCTGGTGATATCTTCTTGTCAGTGTCATTATTTCCTTCAACATGCATATTAATAATGTCTGCACTCTCACAGGAAGAGAGAAGGAGAAATTTCAACTGTTATTGCATGGGTGTCTGCATTTTTTGTCTTCAATAAAAAGCTGTAGTGAGAAACAAAAGGAAAAAGGTAAAAAAGATCACCAATTGTTTACCTAGTGCATAGGGGTGTATTTGTATGCACTGCATACAACCAGGTGAGTGTATGCACGACATTTAAATTTACTTTCATTATTTCTTTTAAAAAATCAGAACAATGTCAGGACAGTCTGTAGGGCATTGTGGCCACAAGACAGGTCCTTGGGGCATCCAGACTGCATCAACTGCTCAAAGTATAACACAAAATAATCATTGTGCACATTGCAAATTATGGCTTTCTGAAACCTAGAATCAAGATCCTATGGGTGATAGAGTAAACTAACATTTCCTTCCCCCTCATCATCAGAATTTTCACATTTTTTCCTCACAGCCCTCCCCTCAGTTGGAGAGGGAAGCCACACAAATTTCTGTGAGAAGCTTCGCTCTTCTACTCATAAAAGCACTCTAGGGTCCCTGGAGTTTATGGGTCTATGGGGTAGCCCGCAAAGACCCTTATGAAGGAGGGACTGACCATTCAAGGAGTCAAATCACCTCCTCCCCCACCAAGGGACATGTCAGACACTCATGTTCTTGGCAGCATGTTGCTCCCTCCCAAGAGGGAGGTGGAGCACCACTCATCTCAGGCCCCAAGTAGCGGGTTGCTCCACCTGCTAGGAAGGTGGAGCACCTCACACATATGGCAGCTTCTTGATCCCTCCCATGTTGAAGGTGGAGCACTGCACACATATGATAGCTTGCTGCTCCTTCCTGCTAGGAAGGTTGAGCACCACACGCATATGACAGCTTATTGCTCCCTCCAAATAAGAACGTGAAGCACTGCACACATATGAAAACTTGCTGCTCCCTCCCATTAGGAAAGTGGAGCACTGCACACATGAGAGCTTTTGATCCCTCCCACTAGGAAGGTGGAGCACTACTCACATATGACAGCTTGTTGTTCCCTCCTGCTAGGGAGGTGGTGCACCTCACACGTACAATAGTGGGTTGCTCCCTCCCATTAGGAAAGTGGAAGGATCTCAACTTGTGCCTTTTGGCTAGAACAATACGAGATTTGATTTTGACCTAGTTAAAGATCAGGTTCAGTAACGGTGATTTAGGATATACACCCCTAACTGATGGATAGATGAACGCAAATAGAAGGATAGAAAAAAATGAATTTTCCACACTGCCCCCCACCCCCAACTACAACCCTTTCAAATTGGTATTGAAATTTAAAAAATGGGATTGGTCAGTTACTAGATTTGGTTGTTTTAATGGAAAAATATCTATATTATGTGAATTCACTATATTTTGTAGCATACCAATTTTTGTGGATTTTATGGTTGCTTCAAAAACATTTTAATTTATTGAGCTAATTAACAATAATCTCTGTGTAAAGACAATTGGTTGTTGTTTTAGTTTAACACCATTTTTCAGCTCATGACAGGGTTATACATGGTGGCCAGTATATCAGGTGGAGGTCAAGAACCCTGAAAAACCCCAGTAAGAACCACCAACCCAAATCCAACAAGTGAAGTCCTCATGAGCACATAACTTTTTTGAAAACAATGAATGTCTAAACTGACAAAAATAAATGGACTTTGAGTATGCAGTCTGAAATTGCACAAAAAAGCTATTTTACAGTATTGGAGTCTGTGCATCTGGATTCTCTCTAATTTCCAGTAGATCTGACCCTCTGATCAAAGAATCTATAGGTTTCTTTATTAACCCAAGTACAACCCATCCGCAAAGTTTGGTCTATAAACTTACTATACAACAAAAATTATTTAGCCAAAACCCAGTTTTCTTGAAACCACAATGACTGTGACCTTAGATTTTTTTTAAACCCCCAAACAAGCAGGCCTCTTTTATACCTTAAGTGAGAGTGCAATACAAACTTTGTTCATTAGTGAAAGTGCTCTGCAAACTTTGTTCAAGTTACTAACGTTGTTATGCAAAAAAAACGATTTTCTACTATTAAAGTGACCTTGAACTTTGACCTTATTATCCCACAAACTTTGGTGAAGGAATCTGGTAGATAACTGAAATTTTTGGCAGAAACCATTTTTCTTATTTTAGTCAGTGATGTTGACCTAAAACCCCCAAAATGATATGCTATTCCTTACTCCAAAAGCATGTGATCCAAGTAAGTGATGTCGAACAAATGCTACTGTCTAGAAACCATTTTCTTCTTTCAGTCATTGTGACCATGATTATTTCCAAACCCCAAAATCAATCGGCATCTTCCCTACCCCACGTACAAGCCATCCACAAAGTTTGGTTAAGGTATGTAATAAACAAGTAAACTTATTGTATGGAAATCATTTTTCTTCTCTTGGTGACCTTGACCTTTCACCTTTTTGGTCCCAAAACTGATAGGCTTCTTCCTTACCCCTAAGTGCAGGCTATCCAAAAAGCTTGATAATTGTTGATAGTAGAGAACTCAAGTTACTGTACAGAAACATACTTGCTACAAGATAGATGGATGGACAGACAGTCAGACAATATAACAGCATATGTTCTGCCTTAGGGCAAGCGCATAACACAAAAAACAAGATACTAATTTCTGTCAGTCTTGTTTTGAGGTTCATCGGGAAACATGACTGCATTTTGTTGCATCATACCCAAAGAGCATGTATATAGCTAGAGTTTAATTAAACTGAAGTTTCCTACTCAACAGGAAAAGAACATTTATTATCTAGTAGCATGACCTACTTCTTCTGCCAAATGTCCCTATAACTGCTGAAACATCTACAATATTCTTGAGTGAGAAGATTTTCAAATTAGCCACAGGGCACCCATATTGGACAGCTCTCCACTATTTTCAGTTTGGACAAACTAGTTACCACTATAAGACCTTTGATGAAAACGCTATGATGATATAAACATCTATTAGGAAGATTTAGATAAAAGATTTTCAAAATGTTTATTGTGGCAGCTATACTTGAGCACCCTTTTTATTTAGGACCAACTAGACATCACAAGAGGTCTTTAAGTGAGAACTCCATGCTGATATGACCATCCATCAAGGTGGAGAAGCAATAATAAGATTTTCAAGATGGTTACTATCAGATGCCCATACTGGCTGTTCAGGGCAGAACAATTTTCATGTCGGACCAACCAGACATCATAAGAAGTCTTCTGGTGAAAACCTCATCCCCATATGAGCTTCTGCTTAGAAAAGTAGTAATAACATGATTTTCAAGATGGCTGCAATGGTGGCCAAATTAGACATCAGAGCAGCACCAGTTTCATTTAAGACCATCCATTCTAAGGAGTAATGTTAACAAGATTTTCAAAATGGCTGCTGTGACATCCATATTGGATGTCGGAACAACACTATTTTCAATTAGAACCAAGCAGACCTTGGGGTGAATGTGTAAATAAAGTTTCATGGCAATCCACCAAGTAGTTTATGAGGAGTGGCAATAATGAATTTGGGTCAACAGATGGGCAAACAGTGGACATTGAATAAAGGACAACAGGAAACAGGTCTTTAACAAGTAGTGTGCACAAAGTGCTATTAAAAAACCAACATCCAGACCAACACAATTAAAGAATTAAAATGATAAACATTATCAACATACATATACCAAGTTTATAATCACTCATCTTCCTACATGCACATCTGAGAAAATCAAATCACACAAAGCTTTCACTATAGAACAACTGGAAATATTTCCATGAACAATAAATAGAGATAAAATACATTATTATCAGCACTGCATATGTTTCTTGATACTGGCAATGAAACAACTCATCTAAAATTGTCTGATAAGAGAAGCATCCTGAGTTCTAACAATGATACTTGCATACTGGTGTAAGCACAGTCATTCAGGACATACAGGGTTTCATGGCAAAATAGCACAATCCTGACCATACTGTTATGTATATTTAATTTGTATTATTTGTTGGCTATCTTAATGATTATATGTTGTTGTTGTTGTTGTTGTTGGGTTTAACGCCATTTTTCAGCACAGGATAAGCTATACATGCTGGCCAGTATAACTGGTGGCAGAAGAACCCTGGAAAAGCCCAGGAAGAACCACAGACCCACATGATTATATGTTATATACATTTGTATTAGTACTTGACCTAGTCCAAAATCAAGTTTACTATGTACCTCACATGGGACATTGATGTTGTTTTGATTTTGTAAACAATATAATACATAGCTAAATTTTCTCTACGAGTGTGGACTAAATATTAGGATCATTATCAATAGTGGTAAATATGTTAATTTGAGGCTGGTACAGGACATTGGTATTCCCCACAGAAATACCTGGTCTACCTAATGTTTTCCATGTCCTTTATTATAATTTTAGTAATAGACCTTGTCTTAGAGTGTTCTAAAATGGAAAATTTCATTAAGTGACAGAGTATTTTCAGAAAATAGTAATTGTGACCTAGGTCAAGTTGAGGGATACATAATCTAGCTTACTTGAGAAATTACTCATTCTTGCATTCAACATCTGAGGCAGAATTAATGTTGCTGTACACTGTATTCACTATTTCAACTGGGTTGAACTATTTATTCAAATATTATTTACTGGAAATACAAAGTGTTCATATATAATATGGACTGGAACATTAATTTGGAAATTATAGTGATTTCAGACCAGAACATATATGGATCATATTATTGTGACACATCAAAAGACTATTAGCACATCTCCACAGTACAGGCCACTGGCACATTAGTATATTCATGATTACAGGCACATCAACACATTCCAAACTGGAACTTATTTAGAATACCACTGGAATTCGGTTGGAACTTCAAACATTTGGATTTGTGATAAATCTTTCAGGACTATTTGGGATTTAATTCGAATTACTGTAAGTTCTTTTTAAAGTTTCACTTTGTATTCTAGGGAAATAAATTATTTGTTGAATTTTACAAAACTTGTTGGTTTTCACTCTTTTCTGTTACCTACTTTAAGATCATAGAGTTGTAATAATACAGTGCTGAGTATGTTTAGATAGCTCCAAAAAGACAATACCAGCATAGTAAACAAAGATAAATCTTTAACACACAGAGTCTAATTTTTCATGTAAAACACTCTCTTTTAAATGATCCAAGATCTTCTGTCTGAAAATCATGGGACACATCACCGGTCAAAATGGTTGCTTTAACTAGTTGCCTCTTACAAGTTAACTTTATCACATTAACTGGTATTAAATATGTAAAGAAATGTGAACCCATGTCATTATGTTCTATTCACTGCTGGAGAGAAGTTCTGATTTGTCATAAAAAAAAACTTATGTTATGACCAGCTTTTAGTACTAGATGTTGGACCATTTCTGCGATAGGGTGACAGTGATAGACTTCATCCAACTTGTTTTTATATTTTATAAAACGTATCAAAGCTTTCCATTTGATACCATGCAATGGTTAAGGTCATGACAAAATTAAATAAACCCCATTTTTTTCAGGATTGATATTTCATTCAAAATATATAACAAAAGTAGAATGATCTCAACTCATGCCTTTTGGCTAGAACAATACTAGATCTGATTTTGACCTACCAAAAGTTCAGGTTGAGTAACGGTGCATCTGGCCTATTCCACATTCCCGTATCCACAGGGACTTAAGATTTACACTCTTAACTGATCAACAGATGAACACATATTATATATTTTAGAATATGTACCCAAACCCAGAAAAGGAAGGATATTCAAGGTATCTTTATGTCCCTTAATGAATTTCATTTCTAAAGGGAGAAAAAGTTACTTGCTCAGAAATTTTTAAATATGGAGCAGATACATTTAACTGTAACACAGAGATAGTCTTCGAAAAAACTGTAGAAGGAAGACCACTGATGCCGTACACATTGGTTTTCTACAGGCAGATTTTCTCTGGCGATCAATCATAACATCTAAAATGTATGGCCTCCTTGAAAAGATGACAGTTCTTTGCATGACCCAAGCTAGATGCATTACTGGATTGGATCATACTAACAATTTCCACTATGCAGGAGGATGTACTCACATCTGACTGACAGTGGAGGATTTTTGACACAAAAAGCAGAAAGCTATACAACAGCATTGGGTAATGTATTGCTGCTATTAAAATGATAACCAATATACATGTCCCAAGTTTATAATCACTCATCTTCCTGCATGTATAACTGAGAAAATCAAATCTCCTGAAACTTTCATTACAGAACCATTGGAAATATTTCCATGAAAAATGGATGGAGTTACATTGCAGTATTATCAGCACTGTTTTTTTTAATACTGAAAATGAAACAACTGATCTAAAATTGTTTGTACACAGAGATGCATCCTGAGTTCTAACAATGATTCCGTATACGGTATAAGCACCATCATTCTGGATATATACAGTATGACTAGGGTTTAATGGTACATCAGCACAATCCTGACTATATCATACTGAGTATGTTTAGGTAGCCTCAAAAAGACATACAAAACAAAGATAAATCCTTAAAATAAGAAGTCCAATTTTTGATGCATACCACCCTCTTTTAAACAGTCCAAGACCTCAGTAAGAACATCAAGGGTACATCCCAGAGCCAAAAGATGGTTGCTTCCACCAGATGCCTCTTACAACATGCAGAACAGTGCATCTGGCATACTCTACATTCCCATCCCCACAGGGACTTAAGATATACAGTATGCCAACAGGGACTTAAGATATACAGTATGCCCATAGGGACTTAAGATATACAGTATGCCCATAGGGACTTAAGATATACAGTAAGCCCAAAGGGACTTAAGATATACAGTCCTAACTGATACACAGATGGATGCAGGTCAGGCAAATGGAAAGATAGACAAAAGTGAATTTCCCCCACCCACCCACCCACACAACAGACCTTTTCAAATTGGGAATAAACAATATTTAAAAAAAAGGAATTGGCAGTTACTAGACTTGGATGTTTAACAGAAAAACATTATCTATGTGCTATCAATTCACTATATTTTGTAGCATACTGATTTTCAATGATTTCATGGTTGCTACAATTTAAATTGAGCTAACGAACAAGAGTCCCTGTTTAACAACAATTTATAAGGATCCAGGACTAAATCCAAGAACTAAAGTGCTGATGATCATGTAATTTTTTTTGAAAACCATAAAAGTCTACACTGACCAAAAAAATGGATTTAGAGTACTGTAACAGTATGAATTTTGAAAGATGGCAACCCATCACTGAGTGAATCTTATTAGGGTCAGTGTGTCACAAAACAATTAACACTGACCTATGGACTATGCCCCAATAAATCTCTAGCCTGCAATAGATTTGATGTTCCTGCTGGGGTATGATGGATTTTTAATTAAGATAATGGTTAGAGACATAGATGAGGCAAGGTTATGGTGGGTTAAGTAGCAGAAACATTACAAAGTGGAGACAATCCTGAGACAATTTTTGCCATTGAAAATAAGTGTCATTAAATGAGATTTTCCAGACATAATTAATAAAGGCAGAATATAGAGAATTATTTTAACTTTGATGGGTGTGTTAATTTTCAGCAGTTAGATAAATTTACTCTTGACTGACAAAGGTAAATAAGGGTGGTATGTTTCCCAGCCAAAATTCAATGTTTTAAGTATTCTCCTTCAAAAGTTAAGTCTGTTTAAGTTTAAGTTTCTGCATGGAGACCAGAAGTTCACTCCAGGAAAATAAATATTTTCTCATTATAAACTGTCCAAAGGACAGGTGCCTGGAAGTTGAGCGACATGAAACTTAAAGGAACAAAATGATTTTGCTACATAGTAAATAGCGAGTCTCAAGAAGGCACAGGTATTGTCTCAACTGCATTCAATTTGTTCATTTATATAACTTTATAATTATTTCCTTGAATTTATTTGTTTGAAATTCATACATCAATATTTTCTTGAGAGCATAAGTTAACTGTTTGCATTCATTCATCATGAATGTTATGTGCCTCATTTATTCTAAGAATGCTATACAATATTTCCTTGATGCAAATTTTGAGAGAATGTTCGAATTTACTTGTTTGTATGTAAGAGGATCATGTATTCTAGGAATTTCATGCATTACTTCTGATACAAATTGTGAGAATTGTGTGGATTTAACTGTCTTAAATGATATGAATCATATAGGCTAGGAATTGGTATTACTATGTCTGGAAATATTATGCCAATGAATTGCTAGTTAGCAAGTAAGGTAGTTGAGACAAGACCTGAATTCCATTAATTCATTTGTGTAATTAAGTTGTGAATTCTTTAAACCCAGAAATCATGCACCTGTCAACTGACATTTAGTCCATTAGTGATTTATAATCCACAGCAGGGGCATATGAATGGTTCAGGAAGAGGTCTAGTTATGTCAAAGTTCGATTAGGAAGGCTAGGGAGAGACATACATTTTCTGGTAGTAGGATTGTGCATATCAGCTGTCAGGCTGCGAACTGACCCACATTAGCCTTAGCTTCTGTTGAAGTATGCTAAGACAATATGACAAAACCTGACATAACAAGAGTGGGGATATTGTTTGACCCCAGAAGAGAAAACCTGACAAATATTTAGGTTATGTATTTATTTGTCTTAAAGGGAAAAATAGCTCCATATATGTACCATAAATTGGGCAAAGAGAACAGGCAACCAAGTTACAGTTGATGACCCAAAAGAAGGCTGGAGAGAGAAGAGAGAAGGAAAAGGAATACTGTGAATCTGACCTGTCACCAATGTTGACTTTGGAAAGACCAGCAAGCAACCAGATTATCCAGGCATGGTGGGCAAATGAGTTCAATTGCTCACTCAATATCAGGATGAAATCTGTTTAATCAGTATAAACAGAAAGGCTAACTGCATTTTTCTAATAAATTTGGAAATTTTATTTCTAAGAAACAGTGTATGATTCAAATATCACATACAATTTCATTTTGCTTATATAACTGATTAAATTGTTATATTTTACATACGGGGGCTCACGTTGTTCTATTCTATATCTATTCTCAGATCTGTTTTTCTATCCATTCATTTAATATTTTATCATTTACTTGATCTGGGCAATAACACCGTGATCAATCACCCTCTAGATAACGATAACCAAATATACAAGAACTGCCACATAACAAGTATGTAGTCTGAGATTGCAGAAAATAGTAATTATACAGTATTTCAGCCTGTACATCTGGATTCTCTTATTTCTTGTAGATCTATCCAACTTTTTCTGGTTTAATAACAAACTCTATCAAAATCAACATAAAGTCTCAAAAGAAGAAGAAGGCAAATAGATTATCCTAAAAGAATTGACAGACAATTCCTATTCTGTGAATTAACTTAAAGTCATCTTCTGACAACAACTAAAAGTACAGTACTATTCAATGCTAATGGTGACCTTTTGACAACTACTACAAGTACTATTCACTGGTAATGGTGACCTTTTGACAACTACTACTAGTACTATCCATTGGTAAAGGTCACCTTTTGACAACTACTACTACTATACCATGGTCACCTGTTGGCAACTACTAGTACTATTCAATGTTAATGGTGACCTTTTGACAACTACTATTATAGTATTCATTGGTAAAGGTCACCTTATGACAACTACTAGTACTATTCAATGGTAAAGGTCACCTTTTTACAACTACTACAACTACAATCAAACGGTGATGGTGACCTTTTGACAACTACTACTCTTAGTTTTTTGTGTTTTTTTTCACTGGCCGGTGATTGTAGACTTGCAATTTATAATGAACATATATCACTTAAAATGCACAGGACACAGCTGATCACCATAAATTCTATGTTGTAACAGGGTAATGACCTAGAAACAAATTTACATTGGGTGGCGGAGTATCTGAAATTTTTAACCAATACTACTGATCAATATTTTTTGTCCAATATTGTTGTCATGCCAAATCCAATAATGATAGATCATGATGACTTATAACATCACCAAGCAGAACAATAGACCAAATCCTAATATCTGTCAGTACATTAACTTTGTGATGGCAGATCTGGGTCTACACTTTTAACAGTTGATTGCATTATTACATATTGGTATATATGGTAATGACTAAAGCAAGTTCAAACTGATGATGCAGGAAAAGGATGTACATATTTATCATTCAATAAACCACAGGTCTTTAACATTCTGTGTAAACATGCAAGAAAATGATATTTAACCTAGCTTTCAATACTTGAAATTGTAACCTTGAACTAAAGTCTAACTCTATATGTTTCTGATTAAGGCTAAGCGTGAGAAAATTATGTTTAAAATTTCCTCAAAGAATTTCCCACGAACTCCTTATATATATACAGAGTGAGCATGTAAAATTTCATTTATAGCTAGGACATTACTTATTTTCTGTGATATCAATAGGACCATGGAGGTATGCAATCAAGTGAAACACAATGGTTCACTAAATAAGGTATTTTTATTGCATTAGTTGTATGTCGCAATATAAATAAAATACAAATATGAATAAGTAGATAATAATCTGGAAAAATATATTTATGAACCAGTGTTTCCCCAACAGGTGTTAGATTGAGAGTAAAAACTGGGGGTTTAGAAACAAAATGCAACAAAAAGTGACCAAATTTTTTAAATGTGCATCTCTGATGCTCAAATGTGCATAAAGGGAAACAATTAACTAATCACTTGATTAACATAATGCAATAAAATTGATTTAGCGCACAGGAGTCACATATCTTTACCGAAAGTGTATAGTGGCAATGAATCTCTTCTCATGATATACTTTGTATACTTGCTTATAAGTGGAGTCCAACTGCAAATTGCACAGACCCAGATCTGCCGTCACATTATACGCCAACAGATCTGGATCTGTGCAATTTGTTTGGAGTAATCAGTAGAACAAACAACATATACCCTGGCCTGCAGGTACATTGTTCTATGGAAGATTAGGATCTTTGTTGTTTTCAGTTTGACTCGAGTATAAGGGTGTATATACAACATAGTTTTATGCTTTTTGGAATAGTCATTTCAGATCCCATACTTATTAAAATGGCTATCAAAGGAATGATTAATGAAAATATAATCACAATTCAAATCTAAATGAGTGTTTACAAGCTGATATGCAAAAGACGAGAAGGATTAAATAGATCTATCATTATCACTACCTTCAATTTAATTTCCCCACCAACCATTGTGGCCCCAAAACAATACTACCCTCAATTTAACTTATCTACCAGCCATGTGGCCCATAAACAATACCACCCACAATTTAACTTCCCCATCAACAATATGGGCCCTGGACAACACTACCTTCAATGTAACTCCCCCACCCATAGACTACACTACCCTCAATTTAACTTCTCTACAAGCCATGTGGCCCATAAACAACAGTACACTCAATTTAAAATCACCAGTAGCCATGTTTCCCATAGACACACTAGCCTTAATTTAACTTCCCAATACCAATGTGGTCCAACACAACATTGCCCTAAACTGAGCTCCCAATCCAATCATGTGGCCCCTACACAACACAACCCTTGATTTAACTTACCCATAAGCTATGTGGCCTCTAGACAACACTACCCTCAACTGAACTCCCCCACTAATCATGTGGCCCCTAAACAACACTATCTCTGATTTAATTCCCCCATAGGCCATGTGGGCCCTAGAAAACACTACCCTAAATTTAACTTCCCCACCAACAATGTGGCCCATAGACAATACTACCCTCAATTTAACTTCACCAATTCCCATGTGGCCCATAGACAACATTGTTGTTAATTTTATTTCCCAACCACCAGTGTGGCCCCCAGATAACACTTCCCTCAAATGAACTCCCTCACCAGTCATGTGGCCCCTAAACAACACTACCCCTGATTTAATTCCCCCTTGAGCCATGTGGCACCTAGACAACATTACCCTTAATTCAACTTCCCTATCAGCCACGTGGTCCTGATACAACACTACAAAAGATAGTGTACCTGAAAATACTCTCCAAATACAAGATAACAAAAAAAATGTTTTCTTCCTTTTCATATTTTTAAAATTATTTTTAAGTAGGAAACAATCTTGTATAACTTTGTTTGGCCTCTTCTGTTTTCTTGGAAAAACACAGGAATAATAATTAATACTTGTGAACAATTTAAGGAATGCAAAATTCTGTAAGTCTAGATAATGAGATAGCTTAATATTTTGCTGAATAAGCAAAATTATGTGTAACTTATTTTATATACATTTACATAAGTTTTTCAAGTTGAAAACTGAAAATCGTCAGATTGAAAATTCAACCAAGTGTTTTGGAAAATTCAAGCTGCCATATATACTCACTTATAAATCCAATCCAACTGCATAGACCCTGATCTGCTGTCACATAATGTACCAGCAAATCTGTGTCTATGCAGTTTGTTAGGAGTAATCAGCAGAACAAACAAAATAGATTCTGATCTGTATCACATAATGCACTGATGGGTCAGGGGCTATCTTGTTTGCACTTGGACCTTACTTATATATGACAATATATGGTACTATCTTGAAAATTCAATTACCTATCTTGATAATTCTACTTACAATGCTGAAATTTCAACTTCAAATTTAGGCTGAAATTTCAACATACATGCTAAACTTATTTTTCAAGATACCAAGTTGCATTTTCAACACATGAACATGAAATTTCAGCAAACAAACAAACAAATTTCTTCTTATACTGTACTTAGAATTTAACCTTCTGTATATGTTCGAGTATAATGTGAAGATACAGTGCCCCCCCCCCTTCTGTAAGGCCACCCATTCTACACTGAAAAAGTTGGTCTTATTAAAAGCAGGGCCTGTCCTGGGAGAGAACAAAATGGTAAAAATATACTATTCTATCATCTGGCATTGTAGCCTCTAACAAAAGAAAGGCATTCCCCAAGAGGGGCATCTTCAAAAGGGGGTAGACTATAGTGAAGAAAAACTGAAGAATTTTGAGTAATTTCATGAATTTCTTTCACTACATAAAATATCTTTAAAAACTGAGATTTTCCCAGCCAATGCCAAATCAACTTTATTAACAACTACATGAAAAACATCCCTCTTTCACTCAAGACTCAGACTCAATCTACCAAAAGCCAAGCTAAATCTCTCTAAAATCCCATGATATCAGTGTAAGATACTGCCAATTCCAACAAAATGTATAAACTTCTTTGTTGTGTGAATCTTCTCAAAGGCTCTGGAAAAATAATGATCCATTATGTTGTACAAATATACAGTCCTGATGGAAATAAGTGAAACTGATGAGTAATGAATGACTGTTTATCTTACAAGTAGATTCAGGTGCTTGGTTCTATTGCCAGTCTGCTATCTTAATTGAATACACATTCCTGGTGCTAATGTCTGAGAGATTGTATCTTTCACTGCTACAACTGTACTTTATAATCATTATATGAAGATGACAAGAAACTGAAGAAACTACAAAGATCTGAGTATGGTTGGAAAAAAGGTGTAGGGGACTGGTTATGTTTATTTTTTATCATTTAAAGATATGTGCTAGCAGCCAAGTACAAGTAAAAAAAGCATATCAGGAGTAGAAGAAATACACACAGGTTTCTTTTCCAATTCTGTTCACACTAATTTTTCTCTCCAGCATTTAACAAAATTTAATAAAAAAGTATATACATGTGTTAAGTCACCACTCGCTCTCTTTAAATGTTTAATCCAAGTCAATGAAGCATGAAATACAGGTCACACTGATCACTTTGGTAAGTAGGTATTGCACTCAGCAAGAAGCATTCAACCAGACACCAACTTTAATGAAAAACTGGCTAAGTCACTGAAGCATAAAAATGTAGGTCACACTGAAATACTTGTGGGTAAGAAGCTTCTACACAAAGGTTGCATACGGTGCAGACCCATTACAACTGCAAGTGCATGAGAAACTGACACGCAAGGTGTGGCAGATGGACAGACATGGTTTAATTCTCATCATAATGACATTTCTGCTGCAACCCAGTCAATAAGTATCTCATTTCATTTTGTAAAACTAGCATTAGAATATCTTAATCAGCCTGAATGTGAAAAATAGTGCTGACCTTAGCATAATTATAGTGTTACATGCTTGGTGAATAAGATGTCATTTATGAGAACATTAAACTGGACAGCTGAGTTATACTCTGTTCAAGATTTTATTCCAGTTACAATGTATCCCAATTTATCCCAGATTAACATGCTGCCTTTTGCTTTTGCAAGGTAGTTTGCAAAAGGTTTGACCGAGTCCTGTTCTCTGTTGTAAGTCTTCATCTTTTCTAGGATAAAGAATCTCAAAGACCTTAGACAGGTCCTTTGGGACTGCTCCCAAATTGGAGCCATTGTACCATCTGCCACAAGTCTCAGTAATGTGGTTTTGAAATCCATACCTTGATCTAAAGAGAGGTAAGAAATTATGAATAAATATTATCAATTGGAGCTTACTGCACAGAAGCTTTTCAACAATTCTGAAAGTACCATGTAAAATAGCAACTGGTCAATATTTGCCCTTATACACAAGATCAAATTTGCATAAATTGGTGTTACCTGTGCATCTTTAAGATGATTGGAAATTCTCCATGTTCAATACAATTATTAAAGGGTCAGCTATTTTCTAAGCATAAAACAGGTGAACATAATTTGAGAACTTTTTCAAGGTGTATTATCAACACGTTCAGATTTCTTGGCATTAAGGCTCTTCATGTTTTTAAAGTTTGTTCTGTCAATAAAGGTTTCAATTTGAGAGTCACAGTTGCAAATAATCACGATTCCTTTTTATAAACTAAAACAAATCATATTTTTTTTATTTAATCAGATTCTTTAAAATTTACTTAAGATTCTTTATTTTAATGAAATGTAGCAAATAGAAGAATATATAAAGGTTTTCAATTTATTTGCAAAATATATACATAGTTTATAATGTTATATTTTAAAGTAATTAAAATGCAAAATTAAAACAATCACTACAATTAAGTTAAATTGAAATTCTGACATCTTAATACTACGTTTTCATGGCATATTCCAGATTCAGGAGAGTGCTTTGTGTTTAACAGTCTGTAAATGGATACAAGTTTTCCAGCTTTCTCAGTACCAAGCCTGTTCTTGACCTTGGAATGAACAAATCCAAATGAAAAAAACTAGTGGCAACTGCCCACAACAATTGGTTGTCATGTTCCATGATATTATTGCCCAGATCTTGCGAATGAGATTTCCACCTCACAATGGGAGACAGTCAATGAGAGCTGCCTACATTTCAGGTTGTTGATTGCCATGAATAGCTTGTATGCTAGGGTAGATAGTGGAGCTCTCTGTGAATTCACAAATACAATGTTAATTAAGAATTTCAAAGACTTCAGTTTGATCAACAATCAGGGCATCACCTTCCAATCAAAATAATGTTCAAATCTGAACTTTTGCTTTGCATTCATAGAAAAAGTTTGATAGTGGGCAAAGAGTGCCTTAATTCTGGATCACCATTGCATCATTAAACAAGAGTCCTTGAAGGGACTGATGCTCTTATCCCCCTCTAGTCCAGAAACTCAGGTTAAGACTATTTCTTCCTTTTAACTGCAGAGTCATCTCTGATAATCTTCAGCGATAACAAGACTATAAAATACTTGCTGTGGTGGGCACATTGAATGTCACATTAGCAATGTTTTCATATATGATGAACTTAACATTGTTATAAGTCTTTTATTGAAAACCCATGTTGATATGATATGATTGGCCATTCAGGAGTAGTGACAAATAGATTTTCAAGATGGCCAATGTGATTGTTATGAGCACTATTTTCATTTAGGACCAACTAGACATCATGCCATGATGGGTAAAAACGCCATGTATCCATTCAGAAGTACTGGAAGCAATAACAAAATTGGCCATACTGGCTGTGTGAGCTGCACAATTTTCATTTAGGTCCAGCTAGACATCATAAGAAGTTTACAGGTGAAAATTCCGTTTCCATGACTATAAGGAGTAGTAATAATGAGATTTTCAGTATGCACTACATTTATTTCAATCCAACTGAAAATGATAAAAAGCCTTCAAGTACAAAATCTAGTGTTGATTTAACCATCCATTCAGGAAAAATAACAAGATTTTCAAGATGGCAAATGTGGTGGCTTAATATATTACGGTATATGTGCAAGCAGCAACATCATCTTCATTTTGGACCAACTAGATATCGTAAGAAGTCGTTTGGTGAAATCTCCATGTCCAATGACTTTCCATTCAGGAAGTATTGACAAGATTTTCAAGATGGCTGTGTTGCAGCAATAATGGACATCAAATCTGCACCATTTTTATGTAGGACCAATCAGGCATCATAAGAAAGTCTTTCAGTGAAAACCCCAGGTTGATAAGACCATCCATTTAGGAAGAGAAACAATAAGATTTTCAAGATGACTTATGTGGTATTCTGTAATTGTGCAAAATTTTGTAGAATAATTTCACAGCACTTTCTGTCATGGTCAGTGTAACACATAATGATTAAGATCGATGTATTGGCAAGGCTTGCAATAACCTGGCAGCTTGTAATAGTTAACTTCTCCTGCTTGGAGGCATGAATTGAATTTTAATCAGGGTCTGTTTGATAATGGTCAGATACATGGAAGATGTCATTTTAATTAGGGTCTGTTTGATAATGGTCAGATACATGGAAGATGTCAATGTTAACGCATGGTCATTTTGTTTATGTAATTGTTAAACTCTTATACTTTAAATATGGGGGGATTTTAATAAATTTAATTAAATAAATTTAAATAATCATGTTATTCTATTCTATATCTCTGCTCAGATTAGTTATTCCATCCATTAATATTTTATGCTATTATTTACTCAATCCATGCAATAACACCATGGTTGATCATCTAAATAATGATAACCACAAGCCATAATGAGTGGGGAGATCTCACACATCATCAACTTCCTCTTGACATAGTCATATTTGATGTTCGAGTGGCACCATTTTGATTTAGGACCAAACAGACCATGGGATGAATGGGTATGAAGAGTTTTAATTATGGCAATCCTCCACGTAGGTTAGTTGATTGTGGATTTTACGGCACACCTGCAATGTAAGGCTACATAGTGCCACAAAAAAGGTCATATGATAAAGATTTATATATCAAAAAGGTTTATTACCAACAAGCAATAAAAATACAAAAACACAATGATGAGATCATGAGAATAATAAAAGAGATACAGTCTTTTTAACATATCAAGTAGGATTCCTTTAACATAACATCTGTTGGGGCCACAGGTGGCCAAGTGATCTAAGGCACTCGCCTTTATAGATCACTAACATATCACAGTGATAAACAATTCTGACAGCCTGATGCCCCTGTACTTTCATAATGGGCCCCTCTTGTATTCTAAGTGAGTTGCCTATCTGGCTTGCTGAAAAAAATCTAATTTGCGGAGAAAACTTCAACGCGTTGATGAAATGTGGAAATTTATTTTCATAATGTTGAAAGACTAGGAAATTATTAATATTTATTCCCATGCAAGATCCTCATCCTTATGAAGATTGTCTATTTAGTAACTTCAATCTAAAGCTGCAAACTTGGTGTTCAAAGCGAAGTATGTGATTTATGAATAGGGAACAGATTGCCTGGGTTACTATAACTAGTAATGACATGGCTTAAACATACATGTGATTCTAAAATACCATTTTGGATATTTATGTGCCGGAAACCTGCCAGAGCCAGTTGAGTGGGTACTGGAACTGTATCAGCAATTGTTTCAACTGGTGCAATTATGCATGGCCATGTAATGTGAATGTGGTTAGCATGTGTACCTAAGCTGATAACTGACTACTTTACTGTTGTAATCTGGAGAGTTTAGGCCAAATGCAGGATGGTTTTTTTGAGGTATCATAAGTAATAAAGGGATAAAAATTGTGGTCATTTTGGCTTTTAAGTCGTTGATTAAAAACTGAACATCATTTTGGTGAAGTTGAGACAAAAAGGAAAGCCCGACTAAAAATGATTTTGGCAAAACCATTTGAGTAAGTTTTTCTATGGTCTTGCTTAATTGCTATTTTGTTGTTCAATCTTTTAAGTTAAAGTTTAATCAAAAATAATTCAGCTGTCCCTTGTTCATGTTTACACTAGTGTAATGAAACATGGGTTTAACATATTAAGCAGCACCTAAGAACAACAAAAGAATAAAAAGACACGCTTCAGATGCTAATGAACATAAACCCTGTTGATCCAATGAGTATAAAGGACATTGTTAGAGCAATCAGACAATGGCTGACCTCATGACCTGGAGGAAAACTTTGCTTTATGTGACATTTTTGGAGATCCAAATAAACACACAAGTCAATTTAATATGATTTTATTTTTATCTTTTCATATGAAGTATAGGAATCACAACATTTTGTGATAATATTTAGAAAAAGGCAATTTTGGACATATGGGAATTGGAGTCTGGGCTTGTGATTTTTTTTTTTTTCTGTCACCAGCTTTGGCCTGTGTCTAAAAACAATTTTCTTTGTGCACTGATCTCTGACCTCTGTCTTTGTAGGTTTGAGTCTCGACCTCAGCCAAAATGTGGATATGTGAGAAAGCTTGCCAATAGCTTCCCATAAGTTAGTCAGGTTCTTCCAGGGGATTTGTGGCTTCTTCCTCCACCAAATGTACTAGTTGCTATATATAGCCTATGATGTGATGAAAATGGCACTAAACCCACAACAACAATAACATATAACATTGGTTAAGATAAAAGTATTATGGACTGACAGATGAGTTTGACTTTTCTCCATATTCAAAAAATCACAGATGAAATCCAATGATCACAAAGGTTCAGATTTATTAAATTCCAGATTATCACTACATCAGAAAAGTAGGTCAGACTTTGAGTAAATAAGAATTAGTAGTCTTTCATCATTACAATTTCTTTCTTTCCTTTCATTAATGTAACTTTAACTTTAAATAGTTCTGAGCTTAAAGAACTGACAGACTCCCTAGACTGTCCTGTAGAATGAGACAATATCATCAAATTTTTAACTAATGTTTATGTTTGGTCTGGTGTTTTGGGGCACAAAAACAACATTAACTTATTTAGTTATGAGGCAATTGGAGTAAAGTCCCTTGCCCAGAAATACAAGAATAGTAGCTGACCTGGGCTGATTCAGTGATAAGTTACAAACCCACACAACTGCTATATTATTGGTTATCTTGGGTCCCATATATACTTGCTTAAAAGTAGAGTCAAACTACAAACAACAAAGATCCTTATAACACAGCATGATGTACATGCAGGTCAGGGTTTATGTTGTTTGTTCTACTGATTTCTACTAACAATCTGCACAGACATTATGTAATGGTAGATCTGGGTCTATGCAGTTTGCATCTGGACTCGTCTTATAAACAAGAACATATGGTAAGTAGATTTCAGAGCCCTAAATATGGGTTTGGATCTTATTTTGAGCCTGTTTCTTTAGTTTGGGACTGCTCCGGTGGCCTAGTGGTTACAGCGTCCGCCTTGGATGCAGGAGGTCATGGGTTTGAACCCCGATCGACTCATACCAAAGACTTGAAAAAATGGTACTAACATCAGCCTTGCTAGGTGCTCAGCATTAAGAGGTTAGTGTTAGAACTGGTCGGCCTGGTGTCAGGATAATATGACTGGGTGGGACATCATGCTACATGTCTGCGGCATGATGCCCCAGTGTTAGACATCACTATAAACTGCCACATTGCAGACATCATAGTGATATGACTGAAATATTGTTAAAACTACGTTAAAAATCCAAATCACATTCACACACACACACACAGACACAGACACATACAGACACACATACACACACTTTAGGTTGGTAGTAGCAGCAATATTTGATGGTACAGTCAAACCTGTCCTAACAGTCACCTGAGTTCAGCAATCACTTGGTCACAATGGCCATTCTAAAAATTTCCCCTGGCAAATTTTTAATATAAATATCATGAAATCAGCAGATGCCTGTCTTCTACAGTCAGCAGCCATGTGTTTCTTAACCAAGCAGTGGTTTTAGCCTGCCTAATCTGCAGTCACTAATGAGTATCAGTAGTACGTGACCGCACTAAGTATGCAAATTAAACTTCTTTGTTTAATTGTATATATAAAGGTATATTATGTGAATCAATGTTTAGATGCTTCATATTTCAAAACACTGGAAGACATTCCAAATTTGTTCCACATGTACGATTTACATGCTTCACATTCAATTGTACTTCACAATTCAATGAAACTCAAAGATGTCAACATGTTGGCTTTAAAAGCAAGGCAGTTTTTAACCTTACAGGAGGTACACTGCACTATTGATATCCCGATTACGATTTAGTAATCTAGGTCTCCTCCGACCCTTCCCACACCATTTTTGATATTTGGACATTTATGATGGGGTCTAGGGTCAGGGTCCATTGCCTATTGAAAAGTTGGAATTCACCAACACGGTGTGCTGGCAGTGTAGGATAGCCACTTGTAAGTGGGCCTAGCAAACTTAAACAATTTTACATCATGTCATATCTGAATGAGACCAAACAAGAAATTGCAAATATTATAATCATTATGTCTTTAATCAGACAAGATGAAACTACAGCGTTGATGAAATCTGACCTGCTATTCACCCTTTGCATTGCTAGTGACTTGACTACACAAATCTTGCAACCTGAATATCCATGTAGTCACATGATATAAACAATAAAGCCCATTTCAATATTGTTGCACACAAATTCGAAAATATTAAATGAAAGTCACATACCATTTGAAAAAGAACGAAATGACACATAATTCTCAACATATTTATTCCAAGAACAACGACCAGAAACCTGTCGCTGTTGTCATGGAATTGTATAAATTCCTTTATTTATTAAATACCTGTATTCGGGTTTCATTTTTTGTGTACAACGATACCCGAGGGTGGTTTATGTATATTGTACATTATTTCGAAACAGTGAGTTAAGTTCATCCTATGCGGCACGTGCGAAGTGCTTTCGATAGGAAAAACCGAATTCTTCCAGCGCACAGACAATATAGGCTACATCATCTGTGTATAAATGCCTCACCGTAAGATGATATCTTTACATTACAGAACGTCTTGTCATAAGCAGTCTACTTAGGGACTTGCACATCTTCAGCTGTAGAGGTATGTAAGTTATTTATTAATTTCTTAAGTATATTATTTTTTATGTATATTGTAAGTTATAGCTATTGTACGTACTACCACACTTATTTTTGTATGTTTCCAATGTAGCTTTGGCTTGCATAATATAATGCATATATTTTCTATTCTTGTTTGTGACTTGGCAAGAGATTTATATTAGCAATATAAAGTTGCATTTGATTAAGAAACGTATAGTACCATAGGAATCTTATCAGACACAGGTTCACTTCTGAATCTGTTTATTATTTTGTAATGTTGTACTGATAATGTAATTTGTATAACTTACTGTATATAATGTCACTGCATGTTATCATATATGCCCGTGTCATGTATAGTACTCGGTGTTAGATACATTTTCAGCTGATCAGAGTGATCCATGCTGATCGTAGTCGACGTGGTACCAGCTGCAGAGCTAACCACAGAAGTTGACCATAGCAGCTGTAAAGCTGAACCATAGCAGCTGTAGAGCTGAGTGAACAGTGATCTGGTCGAATAGCAGGTGATTGGGCGTTGCTGACCGAATTGGTGGGCGCTGATTGCTTGAATGACCAAGGAATTGGATGGTGGTTGGTGACTACCTATAATGATGTTTGCTTGATTGACCAGTGTGACTGGTAGCCAAGTGTGATATTGATCCCAAGATGATTTCTCTCAAATTGGTCAAATTTTGTTAAGGGCTCTTTTAACTGATTTTCTATACTTAGTGGCAATATTTAATGGTGGATTTTCATCATTTATGTCAATCTGAAAACCTGTAATGCCATAACTTTTTCGCTCAAATTTTATAAATTCTTCTGAGCAGTTTCTGAGCAAAAGTCATTTAAAGTTTGTTGGTTTTTATTTTTCTATTTTTAATAATGGTGGTCAAATTTAATAGGAGACTGCATAATGTGTACGAATATGAAGGGCCTTTATGCCAGATGCTATCAGATGTGGTCAAAGTCTGTTGAATTGTTTTTCATAAATACAAGCTGTTAAAAGATTTTTGAAAATTTTTTGTAAAGGTTGCAATAACTTATTGCAAATCAGCATCATTTGTAAAAAAAATACATTGGAAGCCCTCTATACCCAGGTACTTTCTGTCAATTTTTACCAATTTTCCAGTTTCCCCACAACCCTCTCTCATCCCCATTTTGTCAACCATAAAACAACTGGGTTTTTTTTGTTTGTTTGTTTGTTTTATTTGTAACTGACACCCAGAAAGACCCAACCAGGGGGATGGCAAGATTTAAAATTTTTATCTTAAAACATGGCCAGGCCCACTATTTCCACGTAGTGCAAGACCCAGCCAGGGCTGAGGTGACCACACTGGGTATCCGTCTATCACTTATTTTTTTACTAATGGTGGATACATCAGATGGCAAATGGACATCATTTGAATAAATTTAAAAGATGTTACAATTCTTTTTACAAATTTGGTGAAATTCTGTGATTTTTTTAGAAGAAGCCACTTTTAGATTTGTATATTTTTAGTAATGGCAGCCAAAGTTGACGCTGGAGCAACATCATTGTATGAAGTTGAAAACCATCCATGTCCAGATGCTTTCTCTAAAATGTGGTCAAATTCTCCTGTGTGGTTTTGGAGAAAAATTTGTTTAAAGGTTTTCTATTATTAGACATGGAAGCTATAGCTGATAGTGGATCTGCATCTTTTGAACAAATCTGAAAGATTTTCATGCCAGGATGCTTTCTGTCAAACATTTGGTCATATTTTTTTAACAGTTCTTTGTTGTTGTTGTTGTTATTGTTGGGAGGTCATTGAAAGGGTTTTAGTTCTTAATATTGGCAACCATATTTATAATAATAATAATAATAATAATAATAATAATAATAATAAGAATGTCTTTATTTAAAGAGGGTAACACAGTTGGTTAAAAAATACAACTAATCACCCTTGAGGCCCTTACAAAAAGAAGCATAGATATATATATATATATATATATATATATATATATATATATATATATATATATATATATATATATATATGCAAATTCTTCTCTCTCATGAAAATAACTACTTACAAATAAGCACATCTACAAATATATAACTGCATATATAAATTTTTGTTTCATCACTCCAATAACTGTGTTCTGAAAATGACTTTCAGCAAGATCTTCATGTATACACTGCAATTAATGACCACTTCTGCTTTGATATACCTTTGGGCTATTCCACAAAAATGTGGCATGTTGTAAAATTGACATAAGTATTATACTTTTTCATAAAACAACATTAGGTACAAAAGTAGAGTGATGTTCAAATGCTGAATTATATATACAAGACATTTTTGCATACCTTTATAAATATGCTAGTATAAAAGATGACAGGGATGCATGAAATCTGAAAAACCTTTATGTCAAAATGCGTTCTATCAAATTTGATCCGATTCTGTTTGGCAGTTTTTGAGAAGAAATTGTTAAGTAATAGCAGCCAATTATTAGATGATGGATTGGCCTCCACTGAACAAATTTTAAATGATCTTGATAATAGAATGCTTCATGTGCGAAGAATAGGTCAAGCCATTTTTGAGAACGTGTCAATAGCAATTTGAATGAATCAGAGACAATGTGTAATGGACAAAGGACTACACTATAAACACACATGACCTAACAGCAAGTTGAGCTAAAAGTCATGTGAGGAGAAATAACTAGCAGTATATTGTTATTGAAAGATAGGATGAATTGAATGCTGGCTGTTAAAGAATCTGTGAAGCTTAGCAGGATATTATTTGTGCACATCTTGGAATTAATGTCATTATTAGCTAGGCAGTCAATGAATGTGCTGTGCATCAAACTGAAAGGTTACTATAGGTCACATATGTAAAATATGCAACACCCTTCTGTTTGGAACTTTAAAAAATGGTACTAACAACTGCCACGCTTGGCGCTCAGCATTAAGAGGTTAGTGTTAGGACTGGTCGGCCTGGTGTCAGGATAATGTGACTGGGTGGGACATTATGCTACATGTCTGTGGCATGATGCCCCAGTGCTAGACATCACTATAAACTGTCACACTGCAGACATCATAGCGATATGACTGAAAAATTGTTAAAGCTACATTAAAAATCTAAATCACACACACCCTTCTGTTTGGTCCTTTTCAGGTATTTTTCCACATTTCAGCAGCCACCACAAAGATACTGGATTAGTCCTGGGTAAAGAGAAACATCTCTGCACAGTAAATTACTGATACAGGGGTAAGGTTGCAAATGTGAAATGGAACACAAAAGTCACTTTCTTTGGCATATTGTGGGAAATGGGCATTTGTTTGATGGCACTTTAAATACAGCATTTCCTTTTATTACGTCGTTGATGGAAGCCATGAAAGTTAGCTGTATTATAAGTCTGATTACAGTAGTAGATGAAAAGGCTGATTCTAGCGCAAAGGTCATTTTCACCCCCTCCCAACTCTCAGAACAAATATAAATTACTCTCTCAGAGACCCTAAAATCCCACCCCAAAACAATATCAAAAAAAACCAAAAGGCTGATTCTAGCGCAAATATATTTTGAGATTAAATGAGTCTCATCAGAAGGCAGGTAAAATTTTCTTTTGAAGCACTTTGGAGAAATCAGGTAAGTGATATTATTTACTAATTTTAGATAAAATTTTATGTTATATCATACTTCTTTTGATAATATTTCTCATATTTGCTGATCCTCATGGGTATAATATCTGTTAACATGTTGTCAATAATACGAAATTCACGTATTAAATCATCCATACTATATTTTACTCCTCTTAGGTAAGATCTTATTTGATCAAGCAGTTTCTTGTAAGTTATAATCGATGTTAAGCAGCCGTGCTTTTTTATCGAAATTTTAGGTTCAACTTTTTTACAAGCTGCTGTAAGAGAAACACCAACACCGGATATGATTAACAAAAACGGGTTTAATGATATACCACTTGAAATTATGCCAGAACTAGTCATTAACAATGGCAGATATGATATTACTCGAAGGATCTTGTTATAATATTTGTAGCATTTTTTAACGCACCAAAGTTTTTTGTGATAATATTTATAGTATTGTATTAGCGCGTCCACATCTTGTTTTGGAATATCTTTTGAAATATGATTGAAATCAACTATACTTTTTTTCATTATACAATATTTCTTTACAATAATCCTCAAATAATTAATTGCGGTGTTTCAGCTACAAATTCGAGACACCACCAGTATAACGTAGTGGTTAAATTTTTATTAGATGGTTCAAGGATAAATTCCTCTTCGGTATCTTTGTCTAATACTATAGATACAGTTCCAGACAAAGCATCAGTTGAATGACGCCATAGATACTTGGTAAATATAGTAAACTTCTCAGGGCTAAAAACAGATAGCCTATACACACCAGTAACCTCTGCAGTGTGTTTGATAGATTGATTTTGCAGTGTCCACCTCGCTTGTCCTGATGCTACTGTGTATACTATATTTTTAATCTGATTGTGAGGAATTTTAATCATACTAGTTTTTTCAACAATACTAGGAATCCCACTGGTAATATCGTTGAGTTTTGTGTTAATATCAACGAGTTTAATATCAACATTTGATGGACTCCCAAAAAATTCGTTATTGGTTCTGTTTATGTTTCTACGAAAATTTAAAAATGTACTCACGTGATTATTAAAATCAGTTTTGAGTGAGGTCATTTCATTATTGATTGGAATTTCTTTATCATCAACATATTTCTTTGTTGCAGCATCAAAATCAGATTCTGGTGTTCTAAGATTATTGATGCCATTATTGTTCATGTTGAGAAATGCATTCATTACACCGCCACGCACTGACACGTACTTTGATTCTTGATCATCGACGTATTTCTTTGTTGCCGCATCATTATCTGCAGTTGGATTTCCAAGGTATGTAATTTTATTTAGGTTCATGGAAATGTCACCCGTGAAATCGTCACCAGCTTTCTTGATATAATCGTTGACCGACGTACCAGAATCTTGTATTTTACCGTGATCAGTAAAAGTAACGATATTATTAACAACAGCAGACGGAATTCGTATAAGCACATCCGACATTTGTATATTACTCGTCTTTAGACGTCCTTGTCTATCCTGGAAAACAACTACTTCATTTTGATCTACACTAGCGATGTTGAGCAAATTATTGATTTCATTTCTTAGCTGATCAATGGTTACATATCTGGATAAGTCACCTTGCTGACCCTTAGTCGATAGCTCTACTATTAATGTCCCAAATTTTGTATAGTAGCTCATTATATTATTGTCCACATAAAAATGACGAATATATTAAATTTTGATACCGAGCGATTAATCAGGCATAGACATAATAATGACCTTCCAGATTGTCATTATCTTATTATTGGTCGCACAGGATCGGGTAAAACGAATCTGTTATTAAACCTATTACTCAACGATAACTTTAACTATGATAAGGTGTATATTTACACAATTAATCCACAGCAGGATAAGTATGAGTTACTAAGTGAGTACAATGATAAACTTCGTGATGAACTTGGCGTTGGTGATGACATATTCCTAATAAGACAACCAGAAGAACTCGTTCCGGTTAATCAACTCGATTCGTCCGAACATAAAATAATTGTGTTTGATGATATTCCGCTAAACAACGAAGAAATGAACAAAATTAGATCTTATTTTTCACTATCGCGTAATAAAAGATGTAATTCTGTCTATCTGGCCCAAGGCTTTTATAACGTCGATAGATTTATCAGGCGAAATACTGGTTGTTTCATATTATTTCCCGGACTTGATAATGTTGATGTAAGAAATATTGCAAACGAGCAATGTGGTGATGTAACGAAAGATAGATTTATCGAATTATATCATCAAGCAACCAAAGACAGATACAATTTCTTTTTATTTGATAAGCTAGCACGTGATCCGGCTAAAATGTTTCGTTGTTGTATTAACACGTTTTTATAGGTAATTTTATATTGTTTATAAAAATAATGGACGACCGTCAACAAAGAATCGAATTACTAAAGAAGTTTCTTGAAACACGAGCGGTTTTTAAGGAAAAAGTGCAGGAAGCTCGACGTGGGCAAGTTCGAGCAGAAGAAGAAACTACTAAACTTTTCAAACCTATTACTGAAGCAGTACTTGGCAAGCAACCAGAAATATCAACATTATCTCCGGAAGAACTAGCAAAAATAAAAGAAAAAGGTTTGTTAGGTTTACTAGGAGAAAGATCGAAAGAAGAAAATAAAAAAATTGCAGAAGAACTTGTAAGAAACATTGTTGATCCTATTGCACGACAGGTTGAATTTGATAGATTAATAAACAACCCTCTTGCACTTCAGCAAGCTATAACAACAAAGGCTGTTAATCCCGACGAGTTAAGGAGGTTATTAGAAAAAGTGTCAGAACAAACTGAGGAATTAGCTGAGAAACAAAAAACGTTACAAGAAAGTATGATAAAAATAATGTCTCTTAAGGATACTATCATATTTTACAGAAAGCAAGCTAGGGTAAAAATAGATGATTCTGAGTATAACGATTTTATTAAAAAACATGATATCACTAATATCGATAATATTCGAAGTTGGACAAAAGAAGACTATGATAATTTGATAGAAAAATTAAAAGAAATTACAGAAAATGGTTTACGTGCTGATGAAGAAATTAAAGATCAAAAAGATGAAAAGAATTTTCCAGCATTAATTGATCAGATAAGAGAAGGAATTATTGCTGCAATTTTTTTTAAAACAGCATATCAATACCGAAACAGAGACAAAGATTATACTTGGGATTTTAAAAAATTGTTTGATAAATACGAATATGATCGAGATAAAAGATTACCGGAAGAAAAAATTGGAACTGGTGTTAAGATATTTACATCAAACGCAAAAATAGTTGATAGACTGATGTTGTTGATATCCTCAAAGGAAGCGGGTAATGAAAGCGCAGAGATTGATAATGAAATTGTGGATATATTAGATCATCTTAGATCGAGCGGATTATTGACATCGTCCGAGTACGAAATCTTACACAGCGATCTTATCTAACAGTATGATATAATGTCAACTACATTATTGTTTGACTCGAGTCAAACGACAGGAAACAGCACAAACTTTTCAGTAAATTATAATCCGCCCATAGAATTAGATCCTGCAAAGCAGTATGAAATCGGAATGATTTCTTGCACGTGTTGGAATGCTATGGCAAACGTGAAAACTGGTATCAATGATGAGTTTCGTATAGGGAAGTTGATTAAAAAGCCAGCAGCAGATAAAGTTAAACCGCCAGCAGAAACAGTTAAACCACCAGCAGATAAAGAACTCGCAGATATATTATCAGATAAGAATTTGATTTTGATTAGAAAGATTCGAGGTGAAAAGAAATTATATGATGATGATGATGATCCTAATTTGTCATTATTAACAACTATTAAAATTCCACAAGGCGCATATAATATTGAAGATCTAAGCAAGGAGATAAAGGAGCTGATAACAAAAGCTGGTTTAGAGGATATTCGTTTTGAGTTAGCAGCGAATTATAACACATTACGAGCAAAGATGTTATTAAAAGGAAATGTGTTGATTGACTTTAGATCACCAAATAGTATTGCGCCACTATTAGGATTTGGTAATAACATTTATATTGCTCTTGATCAATCTGTCACGTACGACAGCGAATTTCCAGTAAATATTACAGATGTGAACACGATACTTGTCAATTGCTCTATTGCATCTGGATCTCACACATCAAAAGGTAGCAAGGGCCAAACGATATTTAGTTTCTCCCCAGACGTTCCTCCAGGATCGATCATGCAAATTAATCCGCGGCAGGTGATCTATTATCCCATTAATGTTGAAAATCAAATAACGAGCATAACGATGCAACTCACAGACCAATCGGGAAGACAGCTAGATCTCAACAATGAAATTGTCACGTATTATTTACACTTGCACGCAACATTGACATTAATTTTGTGAGTCATACTTTTATAAAATGAGACTAAGAAAAAATTATAGAAGAAAAATAGTAGGTGGGTTTTTTGGAAACATTTTTACAACAATTGCAGAGAATATACCAGGAATTGCTAGTAAAGTAGCACCAATTGCATTAGATGCGGGTAAAGCTTTCGCGACAGGAGCAGCTAGTTCGGCAGGAACAGCAGTAGGACAAAAGATTGCTGAAAAGATCAAAGGGCCTACGGTGCCTGATATAAAACGAGTAATATCAGATATTGCGCCAACAAAGGAAACAAAACAGGCTATGATAGATACAACAAAAAAATTATTATCACCGCGTGGTGAAGAAATAGTACGTAAGCTCGTAAAGAAAACAACGTCGACGACATCGAAGGTGTTGCCTGCTGCCTTTTAATTTTGTGTAGCGATTATAAAATAATGTCGGCTAAAAATTACCTCGATCTTGCTGAGGAATATGATACTGATGATGCTGTAACAGAGTTTGAATACGTCGAATATCTCGATGAGAACTCGAACGAACCAAATAAAGCTGGTGTTAGGACTTTTAATACGCGTGACGAGGATATGTTTCTACTTCCGCATAAGGCAATGCTAGAAGTGCGTGGTCAAATATTAACTGCGATAGGTGGTGATATTGCAGCTGGTGCAGAAATTGCTCTCGTCAATAACGGTTGGAGCTTGTTTAAAAGTGCACGATACCAACTGGCCAATCAAACCGTAGAAGATATTTCAATGCACTTGCCAATAGCAAGTACAATACTAAATATCGTTTCGTTTAGCGATGACTATTCCAGATCAGTGGCCACAAACATGATGTGGTTCAAAGATACTTCATTTGGGACAGCTGTTTCGAGCGAGTTTCGTACTGGCAATGGTGTTCCCGCTGCTGATAACAATAATCTCATTGCTAATCCCGCTAATAATGCGGCTGGTGATATTGGAGACGCCATAAGATTGGCGGTTACAAGAATACGACGACAACAATATAACGAAGGATTTGCTAAACGAAAAGCACTTGCCGCAGAATCTAACCAAATCACGATGATGCTTCCGCTAAGTACGATCTTTGGATTTTGCCGCGAACACAGCAAAGTTTTTCGAGGAATAAAACACACGCTAATTTTAGATCGAGCTGATCAAAACGATTGCATAATGCACGCTGATGGGGTTGCTGAAGGGCAATTTACTATTACTAAATTAGCGTTATGGATGCCTCGAGTTGTCCCATCTGTAGCTAAAACAATGGAGCTCGAAACGTTACTGACCAATTGGACAAAAAAGATACACTTCCAACAAAACAGGATTTATCAAACAGCCATTCCTAACGCAACCAATTACACTTGGCGCGTTACAACCACGCCCAGCGAACAAATACCTCGACATTTGTTTGTCGTATTTCAACGACAGGCACGTCGTAATGATCAGGAAATGAATAATTCCGTGTTTGATAACCCAGATGTGAGACAAATATTTGTTAGAGTTAATTCTAAACAATATCCCGAACGTGCAATCGAATGTAATTTTGCTGTAGACGCCGCCAGAAACATATCTCGACCGTACATGTATCTTATGGAGGCTATGCAAAAATATCAGGACGCGGACAGTGGATCTCAAATATCAGTAGAAGAGTTTCGATCACTCTATCCCATCTTTTATTTTGATATATCAAAACATTCCGAACGAACTATTGGATCAACTGCTGATATTGAAGTCACATGGACACTTGGCGCAGCGCCGGCCGAAGTGTATAATGCATATGCGCTAGTTGTCAGTGATAGATTCTTGACTATTGACGCGCCCAAAGGAAGAATGATGGTACAGGTTTAATCTAATAACCTTGATATAATCAAGGAAAATGAAAACCAAGTATACAACCAGAGAAATATACCTAACATCTGGGCAAGTTGAAAAATTATCAGCAGCTGTTGCTAAACGCAGTTCTGTTTCTTTAATGATATCTCCAGCGACAGAAGTCGCTGCGACTTCGAATAAAACAGCGGTTAAAGTAATGCTTACGAAACACCAAATCGATAAACTCGACAAAGGAAAACCGTTTGTACTGAAACTATCTGTTTCCCAGGTAACTGCAATGTCGAAACAAGGTGGATTTTTTGGACCAGCACTTTCTGTACTACTACCAAAAATACTACCAGTACTTGGTACACTTGGACTTGCGGCTGCGTCAGGGGCAGTATCTGGCGCAACGAAAAAAGCAGTCGAAGGTCGTGGAATCAAACAAATCTATCGTTAGTCACTCAATTTTATGTAACAATAATAAAATAAAATGCCAACGACAAAGTCGCCGAGAAAAACAAAAACAACGAAAAAAAAGAAAACAAAAAAACAAACAAAAAAACAAGGAGGAATTATTCCTTTCGCTCCACTGCTGGCGGGATTAGCGGGAAGTCTTCTTCCAAATCTATTAGGAATCGGACGTGGAATGACTCTGCCAGGTACCAGACGCCGTTGAGTAATTTTGATATCATTGAAAAATTGAATGATGTTGCCGGATTTCGCGGAGTATTTTCAAAAGACGAACTCGACGACGTACCAACAGGTGGTTCGTGTGTTGTAAATATAGAAAACTTTAACGATGGCTCTGGCACTCACTGGGTCGCTGTCTACGATAACAATTATTTTGATTCGTTTGGACTTCCTCCGAGCGATCTCATAAAAAAGTATATTTTTAAGAAATTCGATATAATTAATTATTCGTCTAATCAACTACAGCCGATTGGAACATCAGCTTGTGGTTATTATTGTATAATGTTTGTCCGACAGATGTCCCGGAGTAAGAACTCCGGAGATCTTGATTTTTTAAAGTTTATTTTACAGTTTGATGAGCAACCCTCTCACGCTAATGATGACCTTGCTTGTAATTTTATCTAAATGTACAAGTATATAATGTCAACATACTGTCTCAAATGTAGAACTAAAACAGAAAATAAAGACGAGACGACGGAAACAACAAAAAATAATAGAATCATGTTGAAAAGTATTTGTGCCGTTTGTGGTAGAAAGAAAAGCATGTTTCTGAAAAAGCAAGCCGGATCTGGTGTAGATAGAGTTATCTTGATTGACGATTAATCTTATGAAACAAAATAAAATAAAATGAAATGCAATTGTGATTGTGATAAAGACCTTTGCATCGAACATGACAAAATCGTCACGTACTGTAAATCATGCAATCGCCGTGAGATCATTGGCAGCGGAATTGACATTCACAAAATTATTGGTAAATTACCAAAACCAAAAGGAGGCTGGACCTTGCCAGGTCATAGGTATACTGGACCTTATAATCCGCTAGATCAGCAACTGGATGAGAACGATAATCCACTGCCAGGACAAGAGCCTTATAATCAAGTTGATGCAATAGCGATGCGTCATGATATCTGTTATCGCGATCATGACTCGAAAGCAGACTGCGATAAAGTAATGTTAGACGAACTTCATGATATGGAACCGACAAATCTACGGGAACGTCTTGATAGAAGATTTGTTCAGGGAATGATTGGAGCAAAATACAAACTCGGTCTCGGTAGAGACTTACTCGGAAAAGAATTATACGATGATCTCGCAGCACAGACGCTAGCGTCTGAGCTACACAGACCTAAAAAAAAAAGTTTCCGAGACGTAAAGTTGTCGCTAATGCTGTAGATGACATTTGGGCAATAGATTTGGTTGATGTGTCCAATCTAGCTTCGTTTAACGATAATAAGAAATATTTGTTTAATGTCACAGATGTTTTCAGCAAATACGCTTTTAGTGTGCCAGTTTCAGATAAAACAGGAACGTCAATCACTGATGCGCTAAAACAAATAATAACGAGTACTGAAAGAAAACCAAACAAAATCTGGACTGATCATGGAGCAGAGTTTTTCAACAAAAAGTTTGAGCAATTTTTAGAACAAAATAATATTAAAAAATACGTTACAGGAAACGAAGGAAAAAGCGTTATCGTTGAAAGATTTAATCGCACGCTCAACGAAAAAATACACAAACATTTGACAGCTAAAAACACCAACAGGTACATCGATGACCTTTCTCAAATCGTTGATGAGTATAATAACACAAAACATCGAACCCTTTCATTATCACCCAATGACGCTATTAAAAATCCGATATTAGCGAATGAAAACATGTACCGCAGACACAAGTTTAAAGTAGGTGATAGAGTTCGGATTTCTCTGACGAAGAAAGTATTTGAAAAAGGATTTACTCCAAACTGGAGCGAAGAAGTATTTGTAGTTGATAAAGTACTTCTAACAATACCTGTAACATACTCGTTGAAGGATTTATTAGGTGAGCCTATAATCGGAAGTTTCTACGAGCAAGAATTACAGAAAACCAAACAAGATGTTTTCGTTATCGAAAAAGTGATTAGGAGAAAAGGTAATAAAAGCCTCGTCAAGTGGCGCGGGTATAGCGACAAGTTCAATAGTTGGATTCCAACCCGGTCGATTTTATCGACCCTGATTAAATCAGGGAAATAATGTTTCTATAGATTTCCTCGTACTTTTGTTTGATAGATTTGCATTTTACTGGTTTGCATAACGATATGAGATACTGTCTGCGATCGTCGGAGATCGTCATTAGATTAAAAAGTTTGACAAAGATGAAATCGAATTTTACATTTTTCTGTCGACCTGAAATTTTAATGTTTAAGAAAGGTCTGATCAGCTGCCAAAATATTTGCTGTTCGTCAACGGTAAAATTAAATATCAAAATTTTTTTTGCAATGTGATACTTGACATTATATTTTCCAGTGGTTGATCTGCTGTAATTTGATCTGTCAGCGACAGAGACTATTTCATCGTCGTCAGATTCGTTGTTATACAAAATATCATCTTCGCTATAACCAGCAGATTTGTCTATCATATAGTTAGAGATTGTGGCGACCTTATCGATGACACTGTCGCTGGATAGTTCAGCGAGTCGTTTCATCAAGTCCATATTATAATATACTTTTATCTAATTATTGTTATTATAAGATGACTAACGAGGTAAAATATCACCAAAAAGTTAGCATATTAAATTACCACGAACTAACCGAAGCGGTAAAAAAATGCTTGTCGGGTTATAGTGGATATTCTGTTGATGTTATTGTAATGCAAGGTGATTCTCACAAAATATTACTAACAAAAGCAGAAAAAAAAAAAATCAGTGAAAATACAATAACGACGCTAAAATTTGATTGCGATGATATCATAGCATTTGCTCATCACTGCTTGACTAAAACCGAATTACAAAATATTATTAATCATCATATCTAAAAATAATACTAGCATTATATTTGTTTGAAAAAGTTGATCTTGTTGTTCCGTCGGCAACAAATTTTACTGTCCTAGGATTTATCTTATAGTGTTTTGCCGCAGCTGAAATCGATTTAAATTTGATCTCATCTTCTGTTTCGAGGTTTAACGAAATAACAGGTTTTGCTGGACATCTAAAATTAATACTACCACCTCGTCCTTTTCTTACATTTTCCTGCTGGGTAACTAGCTCTAGATTTTCCAATCGATTATCAGTTTTTATACCGTTAATGTGATTAATAACAAAACCTTCGGGTATAGATCCGTGGAATACCTCGTAAACAAACCTATGCGATCGAAAACTAACAAAATCTGTTAGTGTTCCTCTGACAGTTACTTGAGGATATCCCATATTACCAATGATACCAAGAACTTTTTTAGTTTTTCTGTTTCTTATAGTACCGCGATCGTTAGTCTCGTATAAATCAAGGACCTGGTGCGGCTGAAACTCGTCTTGTAAGGACAAATTTTCAATATTGTCATCAGTGACTTTACCGTTCACATGATATACACGCTGTCCCTCTGGAATATCATCGCAGAACAACGTGTAAATAAAATCTTTTCTAAACATCGTAATTCTCTCAGTATTATCCCCTTTTACACTAATCGTATAACCCGCTGACGTTGCTTTTCCAACAGATATTCCAGTTTTGATGTTAATAACTGAACCTAATGCATTTCCAGCGTATAGGTTGTACTTTGGGTAAACGTGATATGTCTCTTGCTCATATGCGCTTGTCATTATACTATAAGGATTTTAAATCTCTAATTGTTTTTCTAGCGCATGCGCAGTGTGCAGTAAATTATCAATTAGAGATTGCACTATAGTATACAATGATGAAATTGCGTGATATAGCCAAGAAGAGACTTATTGGAGAACCTGTTAAAATAGCTACTGCTTTTACAGGTTTTGATAATAGTTATCAGTTTGATAATCAAAATGTTTTAGTAAATTTTACTGAAACAAATCTCTTTCATCTGATACAGACGACTGTAAAACGTGATCTTGAAAAACATAAGGGTCTAAAAATATTAGTGCAATATCACGTTATATTTTCAAAACTACTTGTGACGGAAAAATCGACTAACACAGAAACTATAGACCCTTACATTAACGCAAAATCAAGGCGCGTTTTGCTTGGGACTGATCTTTCATCACTAGCTAATAAAATACACCAAGAAATCTGGAAAAAAATAGAAGAATTTACCGAATCTGGTTCGGGTTGGAAGTTTGAAATGATCAAAGAAATTTTGTTTCACACGATGAAATATGACGCATTACGCGGTAGTTCGTACATCGACCTGCCACCAAAAATAAAAAATAAAAAATGCTGTATAAACGTAAAAACGTCGATGACAAATGTTTCCAATGGGCTGTTCTTTCTGCGCTATTTCCAGTAGAAAAAGACGCTGGTCGTGTTGAGAAGTATATTAGTCACGTATCAAAATTAAATTTTAAGGATATCAACTTTCCAGTGGCAGAAAATCAAATACCAAAGTTTGAAAAGCAAAATAATGTTTCGATTAACGTTTTCGGACTAGATGAAAAAGAAAACGTCTATCCGAGATATATTTCAGAAAAAGCTTCACAATCGACTATAAACTTACTGTTTTATAAAAATCATTACGTTTGGATCAAAAACTTCAATGGACTAGTTGGTAAACAGTACAATAAAAATAATAAGAAAAAGTTCTTTTGTTATCGCTGCTTGCACGGTTGTACAGACAATGAAACATTACAAAAGCATTTGCAGTACTGTAGTGACATACAACGAATAACGATGCCATCTAAAAAAGATAGTTTATTGTATTTTGTCAATTATAATCACAAACTAAAAATTCCTTTCGTCATATACGCCGATTTCGAATGTCTACTTCAACCTGTACTTAGCGCAGAAAATGATCCTAACCAATCGAGTACAAGGAAAACTCAAAATCATGTTCCGTGCGGAGTAGCGTATAAGATAGTTTGTTGTGCTGATTCGAGATTATCTAAACCAATCCAACTCTATCGTGGTAAAAATCCAGCTGTCTGGCTTCTAAAGCATTTGATTAACGAAGTTGATCATATATTTAATCGTTTGAAAAGAGTAACTCCGATGATAAAATTGACACCACAACAAGAATCCGATCACGAGCAAGCGGAAATTTGTCATATTTGTGAAAAAGCTTTTGACGATAACAACGTCAGGAACAATAAAGTACATGACCATTGTCATTTGACCGGACAGTATCGTGGAGCGGCTCATGATCAGTGTAATTTGAAATTTCATGCTCCAGATTTTATTCCAGTTATTCTTCACAACTTTCGAGGATATGACAGCCACATTATCGTAGAAGCTTTTGGTGATCCTGATGTAAAATCTCGTTTAAAACTCGATAATAACATCAAATGCATTCCAAATAATTTTGAAAAGTATATGTCAGTTACGCTAGGTAAATTGCGTTTTATTGACAGCCTGCAGTTTATGGCAGCATCGTTAGATGAGCTAGTGAAAGGTTGTAGTAAATTTAATAACCTACAAGACTGTTTTGGAGACAAATTTAATTTACTGACCAAAAAAGGAGTATTTCCGTATGAGTATCTCGATGATTGGAGTAAATTTGATGAAACCTCGCTACCTGACAAAGAGAAATTTTACTCGCAACTCAAAAATGAAAATATCACCGATGACGATTACAAATACGCACAAGATATCTGGAATAGATTTGATTGCAAGGCGTTTGGTGATTATCATGATTTGTACTTGAAAACTGACGTGTTATTACTAGCAGATGTTTTTGAAAGTTTTCGTGAAGTGAGTTATAATAATTACGGACTAGATCCTTGCTGGTATTATTCTGCTCCAGGGCTGTCGTGGGATGCTCTATTGAAGTTTAGTAAGGTAAGGTTAGAATTACTGACTGACATTGACATGTTCAATTTTATTGAGAAAGGTATTAGAGGCGGTATTAGCGTGATAACGAAGAAATATGCTGAAGCAAACAACAAATATTTGAAAGAGTATAATCCTGAGCTTCCTTCGAAGTATATCATATATCTAGACTGTAATAACTTGTATGGGTATTCGATGGCAGAACCAATGCCTTTTGGTGGATTTCATTGGATCACGGCTGATCAATTTCTATCGGAGACAGAAAAAAAGATACCCGACGATGTTTCGTATTTCGTTGAGGTTGATCTCGATTATCCTATTTCACTACACAAATTGCATAACGATTACCCTTTCTGTGCAGAATCAATGATAATAGATTATAGTTTGTTATCTGAAGAACAACAGGCGGCAGCATCACCAAGACAAAATTCCATGGTCAAAAAGCTAGTACCAAATTTACTCGATAAAAAAAATTATGTTTTGCATTACAAAGTTTTAAAACAAGCAGTAGATGCTGGTCTTGTGCTGAGGAAAGTTCATCGTGTACTAAAATTTAATCAGTCGCCGTGGATGAGAGGTTACATTAATTCGAACACTTCGAGAAGAGCTGTAGCTAAAACTGATTTTGAGAAAAACTTCTTCAAACTGATGAATAATTCGGTGTTCGGTAAGACGATGGAAAATATTAGAAAACGCGTAAATATCGAGCTAGTTAATGATATCAATCGCAGAAACAAACTTGTGTCAGACGATGATTTTGTGAGCATGAAAATTTTTAATGAGAATCTTGTCGCGGTACAGCGACGAAAGACAAATCTAAAACTAAACAAGCCGATCTACGTTGGAGCTTCAGTGTTAGATTTATCAAAGTGGCTCATGTACGATTTTCATTATAATTTTGTTAAAAATCAATGGCCGGCCAGTAGATTATTATTTACTGATACTGATTCGCTCGTATATGAAATCGAATGCGAGGACGTCTATCAGGACGTGTATGATAATAGATATCTGTTTGATCTTTCTGATTACCCACGTGACAGTAAATTTCATGACGACACAAATAAAAAGGTTATTGGTAAGTTCAAAGATGAAATGAACTCGAGCGCTATCAAATATTTTATCGGATTACGCAGTAAAATGTATGCCGTATTATTAGACAATAATAAAATAAAAAAAAAAGCAAAAGGTCTGCCTCGTGATTTTGTTAAAAAGTTTATGAAATTTGATGACTACAAGTACGCGCTTGATGGTGGTATTAGTTTTATAAGAGCAATGGCTATTCGGACAAATCATCATAAACTTGAAACAGATGTTATTATCAAACGCGGATTGAGTAATTTTGATGATAAACGTTATTGCGAAAATGGGGTAGATACATTTGCACTTGGGTATTGTCACGATGACAGATCTATCCTTGACATTATCTTTTCCGACTGAAATTTTATCTAAACTAAAGAAATAATGTTTGAAAATTTGACAGTGACAAATAGCTACAGTAACAAAATCAAATATCTAATGATTGACGGCAAACAATTGACAGTTGAAATTAATAATGAAACATCAGGTATATGCTTTAGTGGAACTCGTGGCAAGCTAAAACTTTCGCTTATCAGATCTGATGACAGCGAGTATTTCAATTACCTCGAGCAATTGTATCAAAAGTTGCTAGAGGAATTTAAAAACTTTCACAGTCCGATTAGCCAACAAAAATATACTAAACTTACAATTGATCTCGATCGGTCAAAAATATATTTTATTGACAAAAAATATCCTCTTAACAAACCACAAATAAAAGATTTGTTCGAATCTCGTCGGCGTGTGAGCGGTAAAATAAAGTTTAGTCTCTATCATCACGATAATGAAATATTTCTAATGGCAATAGTTGAAACATTAATCATTGGTGATGAGGTATAAAATTTTATCTAAAATTAGTAAATAATATCACTTACCTGATTTCTCCAAAGTGCTTCAAAAGGAAATTTTACCTGCCTTCTGATGAGACTCATTTAATCTCAAAATATATTTGCGCCAGAATCAGCCTTTTGGTTTTTTTTGATATTGTTTGGGTGGGATTTTAGGGTCTCTGAGAGAGTAATTTATATTTGTTCTGAGAGTTGGGAGGGGGTGAAAATGACCTTTGCGCTAGAATCAGCTTTCATTCTGATGATAAACTCATTTAATCTCAAAATATATTTGCGCCAGAATCAGCCTTTTGGTTTTTTTTTTGATATTGTTTTGGTGGGATTTTAGGGTCTCTGATGGAGTAATTTTATATTTGTTCTGAGAGTTGGGAGGGGGTGAAAGAGGACTTTGCGCTAGAATCAGCTTTCATTCTGATGAAAAAAGACTCATTTAATCTCAAAATATATTTGCGCCAGAATCAGCCTTTTGGTTTTTTTTTGATATTGTTTTGGGGTGGGATTTTAGGGTCTCTGATGGAGTGATTTATATTTGTTCTGAGAGTTGGGAGGGGGTGAAAGAGGACTTTGCGCTAGAATCAGCCTTTTCATCTACTACTGCACCCACCCCCACCACTGGATTAACAACAATAATAACAAAAAATAAAAAGCATGCACTTACAGGCAAGTGTGTGAAATATGGTACAAAACAATACAAATTTATTTCCCCTGACAAGTCTACGAAGACAGGTGGTGATAGTGCTACTTCACTGGGAAAATTACCAGGAACTCCATGGGCTAAATACCCTGGTGAGACACATCATCCTGGATATAATTATTGTGGTCCTGGAACCCGACGTGATATTCGACTTGACGAACGAGACCAACCAAGACCTGGAGAGTATCCAATAAACGCAATTGATCAAGTGTGTCATATTCATGATGTTGCGTATAAAAGTAAAGATTTACAGCGACATATTGCAGATGTGAAGTTGATTCACGCGCTGAATTCTATAAAAAAAAATAAATCTCTTAAAGAAAAACTCGCTAGTTTTCTGGTAAAATCTGCGATGAAAGGTAAACTGGTGTTAGGGGCTGGTAATTAATCAACTAATTATTATCATAATGGAATCGATTTATTATAGCCCAAGAGGCTATTGGAGAGGCAGAGCAGCGATTAATAACTTTCTGATGCAGCAAATGTTTCACGTTCTGTTGCTGCAAATTGGTTAGGACGACAGGCAATATGGCAAATCTATATACCACCGCCTAATAAAATTCAGTACGCGTATTTTGATGTCAGTGTTCCCAATGAAATTCATCAAGCAGATATTTTGTTTTTAACACTTGATACTATTAAAACTGGTAGACGTCAATCACGCACATATAAATAGGCGTTAACTGTCGTTGTTGTTGCAAGTAGATATAAAGAAGCAGCAAAAACAGCAACTGAAGTTGCATCTGAATTTGAACGAATTTACCTTTCTCTGTTGTATCAGCAATTATAAAATCGAGTTCAGCATCGTCCATAATTAATCTTGTACAATGTCGTTTATGATCACATGAACTACCCTGAGTAAATTTACCAATTATTTTTCTGCCGAGATCTTTTGCAACCTTATTTTCATAATCAGTCATATCAGGATTTTCATCACCTGACTCTGTCAGGAAATATTTCTTTGGTTGTGGTAACCAGACCTGTTTCTGCGGACGATATGTAATTATCGCTTCACTTACAAATAATGATGTCAATATCGCTACATCAAGCATGTATCGTAATAGTACTATTGGAGCCCAGTATTTTTCTGAAAAATGTCTTCCAAACCACGCATAAACAATCGGATGCAGATTTTCCGTAAACTCAAACGACTCTACACAGCAAATCCAGTTAAGTCAAAATTTGGTAAGGGTCCATTTATCGCAACCCTGGTCATCTCGTGTGTTGGATGTCCAAATCTTTTAAAGTGTTCAGAACACTTTCCGTATCCAAGAAAATCTCCAGGGTAACATGCTACCATATCAACTGATATAACGTCATTATAATCGTATTTAGTATTCCACAATCCGCCGTGTCCGTATTCGATGCAGCTACGTTGAATATCAACAAAAAATTCCGATCTTGTCGGTGACCATGAATTCTTCTTTTGAGCAGCAACTGATGGAATGGTAAAACAATTATTCATTAATTGCTCAACCTCTGACTCTGTCAAGATATTGTTAGGAGTATATTTTAATGCAATTTTTTTATTTCTTCGTGGAATGATTCTGCACGATAAAGTTCTCCATTAGGACGGACAAACTGATCATACACAGATTCTGAACTCTGAAATAACCATACGGATACAGGGTCACTCTTAAAAATATTTCTGATAAAATCAAAGATATAATCTCCATAAAATTTAACAGTTCGATCCCGTGGAAATATTGTTACGGCCCATCTCTATGCATGTGCGTTATGATCAATAATCGTTATCGGAGCTTCTCTTGATTTATATTTAGATTCGTACAAAATCTCTCCGGTTAGTGTTTTCACTGTTATTGGGAATTTTAGTCTTTTTCCTAACTCAGCAACGTCTCTGATAGACGCTCCTGTATCTTTAACATTTTCTGCCCACGCATTTATTTTTTTTACGTCGTAAATCAGTTAAACCTTTTCCACGCATCGTGTTTGTAAAGTGTTCTGTAATTTAATCTCAAGCGGAGTAATTTGCAATATTCTTGTCAAAAGTGTCTCCCCAAATAACATTACAGTAGTCTAGGTATGGTTGTATATAACGTTTGTAATATAATAACGTATGTTTACTGAAAGATATGGCCTTATTTGTTTAATAACCACAGACATGAATTGACTTTATGGCATATGTCTTAAACATCTTTATTACATTGCAAATTGTTGTCAATCATCACCTCAGTGATTGTGTCATAGGTAACCATTTGTAGACGTTAATCTAATGTAAGGCAGGCTATCAGAATGAATATCTCTGCGTCTGATGTTAGCTGTTTTAAATTTAGTAGAGCAGTGACATCTGCATTAAAGTCTGTAGTTGAAACACTGATGGATATTTTAGAGGCAGATGGTTTATTAAAATGAGAAAGAGCCCAGAATAGATCCCTGTGGTGCTTCACATGTAATTGGATCTTCTTTAGAAAAGCTGCCATTTTTTTAATACACGCTGTTTTCTCATTGCTAGATAGAATGTACACCAATCAATGGTGAAATTGTTACATTGATAAGACTATTATGATCAACAAAGATTATAAGCTTTTCGAAGATTAACTAGTATGGATCCAACTAATTTGCCTTGATCTAAGACAGAAATCTGTCTATAACGGTAACGAAGGCTACATGGGATCAGCGGAGTGAGGGTGGCAATTGCACCCTTCAGTTTTTAAAAAAGCCATTATGCAATATTAAACTGGTCAATTTTATTTTGGCTCCCGTCCCGTTAAATTAGCTTCCCCTTCCCCGAAAAGTTTCTGCGGAACCCCAGGCAAGGCTGTCTCACAGGAGTGGATTTGTTTGAGCCCTGATTTGTTTGGGCGAATTAAGTTATAGGTTGAGAGGTACATCAATAGATTGTCATGGAGATTTTTATCATGAGCATCATCCGCCTCGTGAAACGTGTGTACGATAATACGAGGAACATTACTGAGATAGTCCAGGCATTTGCTTTCATCAACGATGCCTGGAATGAACAACTGTGAACTAATGATTGTCATTCGAGCTGAACATTGATTCTTTTGTGATTATTTGATATTCTGTTTTCCTATAATTTAATCGTGATTTACGTGATATTTATTTTCCGTTTATCTATTTGTATGTGCGTGGAAGGACATAGTTGTAGAGGCGTGGGTTGTCTAAGGAGAAAACCCATCAACAGTAATTTTCGTTTCGTTAATATAATTTTCGTTTCATTACAGTTTATATTCTGATTTTAAATGTTAGCGGGCTTTGTAGTACCATCTAGCATCTTAGTCTGGGTCACGTGATTCCGTCTGGGTATATATACGTACCATCTGTTGCTGCGACCAAGTCAACGACACAGTCGGCGACCGGGCGACCCAGACGACAGTCCAGTAGATGACCCAGCGACTCGGTCGACGATACAGTCGGCGACCACAAGACACCCAGTCACTGACCCAGCGACTCAGTCGGGCAACAGGAAGCGAGGAATAAGACGGTATCCCACTGGGGTAGAAATCTTTCACACTCTGGAGAGCCAGTACTCAGACAGATTCAGCGAGGTATCACTCAAAATACAAGACCTGTCCGTAAGAACCCCAGATAGCTAGACTCGTCGTAGAGTAGCCGAGAGAGTTTCCGCTACATTATGTAATTTTAGCGAAATAGTTGCACTGTTGACAAGGACTGAATAAAGCATGGACGATGTCGAATCCATCGGTCAGACTGAAACAGATTTGTTTGTTTTAAGTCTGTTTGGAGCATTATATTTATGGTACGTTTTCATTACTTACATGAATGTATAGTTTTGGCATATTTTCAAGATCTGTTTTCCTAAAACATAGATAGTAAGAAGACGTAAGAAAAAGAAAATATGAATTAAGAATGGAAATAAATCATATGTAAGTAATGATATATTTCTTCAATGTGACCGAAAGAAGATCCTGGGGTGATGCCGCCACAGAGGCGATACCACATTTGACATAAACGTGTCTCAAATAATATACATCACTATGAAATATCATCAATGTGCTAGTATTGTGCCCATGAATTAAATAACTGTTACCAAGGGAACTAACTCGTAAGAGTATATTGCACTACAGATTTGTCTGCATTTTAATATTGCACCTACATTATCCAAGTTTGCACGGCTGTCGATGTCAGTATGGTTTTGTTGCGAGTAATTAAAACTTAACTGACGACATGATGGGGCAACGCCCATATTGTGGTTTTAATCTGTATATACTAAATACGGTATCATTCAGTACTTACAATTGACCGAATTATACTTTCTTTCGAGAATTTACATTTCTTGGATATTTAAAATTTGTCTCAATGACTGCATAGGTTAGACATATTTTTCTCAAGCAAACTACATAATTAGATGGACTTTTTTTTTTACATGAAACATGCTCGAGATGCCTGTTGGAAACATAAGTTACTATCGCTTCCTGCGTCTACAGTCTACTAAATCTTTTCTGAAAATCTGTAAATACAGAACAATGACATAAAAGTATCTTTCTATTGGATTTACAATATTTTCATAATCTTTTACATTGTCCTATAAAACGGGACTGTCCACTATGGAGAAGTGTACAAGTTTTAGAATACGGAATAGTGATAGACAAATACGAGAAAATATTCGATTAAATAATATTTTGAGGAAATATACTTATATTTCAATTTAATGACTAGAGAAACTATACACGTTGCATCGCATACGAAGCTTGAAAAAGATCAGATTTGCTAAGGAAGAATAGAATTTGTGTCTATATGTCTAAGAATAGAATTACTCTCTGGAATGAAAGAAAAAGTACGATGTTGTGATTGCTTTACCGATCGATTGAAAATAGCTAACTCTTGCTTTATTTTGGGCCCAAAAATTATAGATTCCTCAACAGTTTAAGCATAGCGAACGACTGACTAAGAAGTATATAGCCTGCTATGTTTGGCATTAATCACGAGTTTTAACTGCATACGTAGTTCATGTAGCCATTCTAACAAGATCGAACGTGTGTTGTCTCCAACGGAGGCCAACAGCGAGAGTGATTATTCAGTACTTTCAAGAGATTTATTTCGCTGAAATACAAAAGTGTTCTGTTCTTTTGTGGAGACTATATTAAACATGTCTCCTACATACTACAAGTAATAAATAATATGCCACTTGGAATTTCGCTTGCATCTTTTACAACTAAAACACAACTGCATTGAATATTTACTATAAGGGCCCTACTTTTTTGTACAGACATAACTTTATAGATGGTTTCTCTTGTAGAACTCTTCAAAAATTTTTATGCCATAACGTTTAATACAAGTACGCTGTTTTAGGTCGTGACAGTATACATGTCCAGTGGGTACTTGAGCATTTTTAAAATATAAGAAATATATTTCAAGTTATTTCTTTTTCTAGTGTCACCGCTACCGTCATCAGTCACTGGATCAAGGTTATGTTAGGTCTAATTTTGCTTACTTGCTTAGAATACATTTAGACATTTATAAACGAAAGTGATATTTTTGTAGGGATTCTCCTTTAAACATTCTGGGCATTTTACCCGTAAAGGTTTTAAGTGTTGTATATTGACTAAAACCTTTCCTGTCGTTTGTAAGTTTCGTAATATTGCAAGTTTGTGAAGAAAAAGAATATACACTTTAGACTGATTTCATAAGTTTGGTTTCTTGAGGATAAAATCGTTTATAGTTCATATAAAATTGTCGTCATATATATCAGCTATTAGCCTTTGCTGTTAGTTATGATCTTGTTCTAATATCGATAAATTTCTACAAACTTAAGGAATTAAACCAGTTTAGTGTCTTGCAGTGCGTAGACGAAATACCTTTCTTTCGTTTAGTTATTGAAATCATGGTGTGACATCAGGTATAAAACAGATTCTTTTTTATTTTCAGTGACATCAGGTATAAAACAGATCTTTTTTTATTTTCAAAGACCAAAGGACGAGATATATACGTCGTTTTCTGACGACAGAGCTGATCTGAATTCAACGAAATAAATATACCTTCCAACCTACGTTAGCGTATGTTCTACGCTGTGCCGTAGCGGGTAAGCTTCTGTGAAAGGAGATTACATAAAGAAGGAACACATTAGTTTTAAAGATCTTAAGAACATGGCATTTTATCGGTATGTGTCCGACAAGCTCAGTGTTGCCGATCGATTCTAATAAGAATGTGTGATTTGGATTTTTAGTCATATTGCTACGATGTCTACAGTGTGGTACTTCATAGTGATGTCTAGGACCAGGGCAGGGGTCTCAAACCCAAACCACCCTGAGGGCTGCATGAGGGGATTTTCGATGGCCCAAGGGTCGCACCACCTTTATTATCTCTCATGACACCTTTGTGACGCCAATCATTTTGCGGGCCACAGGATACGGGTTTGGCGGGCCGAATGCGGCCCGCGGGCCTCGTGTTTGAGACTCTTCACTAGGGCATAATGCCGCAGACATGTAGCATGATGTCCCACCCAGTCACATTATGCTGACACCTGAACGCCTAGCGAGGCAGCTGTAAATACCATTTTTATAAGTCTTTGGTATGACTCAGCCGGGCTTCGAATCCGAATCGGTATCTTGTTGTTGTTGTTGTTGTTGTAGGATTTAACGCCATTTTTCAGTACAAGATAGGCTATACATGGCGGCCAGTATTACTGGTGGAGGAAGAACCCTGGAAAACCCCGGGAAGGACAACCGACCCACGAGAAGCTACTGGCAGGCTTTCTCATGTACCCACGTTAGCCGAGCCTGAGACTCGAACCCACGCAGACAGAGGTGTGATGGCTGAGATCTGGAACGGTGAGCGCTTTAGACCACTTGGCCAATCGAGGCCCCGAATCGGTACCTTGAAGAAGGTATATTCATGATCATTTTTCTTCATCTTGCCACTGAACTGCATCTATTTTCCTAAATGAAAATGGTTTCTCCGAAATTTTTTACATTTTAGACCTTATCATTGTTTAAATCCATTACAATCTTAAACATTTCTGCATGAAGACCTCTGCTTGTACA
>JAECUM010000932.1:0-45059 GCA_016617855.1 Megalonaias nervosa
GCGGTTCAGACCAGTCCAGAGTAGTTGATACCGGTTCATAACAGGTGGAAACCGGTTTATTCCATGCCGAATTTGTATCTTAATTCATTATTGGACAGGTTTTATCCGGTGTAAACCGGTTGAAACCGGTTCCATCCGGATCTGACCGGTTCTCACTGGTTCAGCCCAGTCCAGAGCAGTTGATGCTTGTACATCACCGGTAAAAACCGGTTTATTCCATGCTGATTTTGTATGTTAATTCATTATAGGACAGGTTTTATCCGGTTTAAACCGGTTCAAACCGGTTCCATCCGGTTCTGAACGGTTCAAACCAGTTCAATGTAGTCCAGAGCAGTTGAAACCGGTTTATTCCATTCCTATTTTCTATACTAATTCATTATTGGACAGGTTTTCTCCGGTTTAAACCGGTTCAAATGGGTTCCATCCGGTTCTGAACGGAACTAAGCGGTTCAGACCAGTCCAGAGTAGTTGATACCGGTTCATAGCAGGTTGAAACAGTTTTATTCCATGCCGAATTTGTAAACTTATTCATTATTGGACATCTTTTATCCGGTTTAAACCGGTTCAGACCGGTTCCATCCGGTTCTGACCGGTTCTCACTGGTTCAGCCCAGTCCAGAGCAGTTGATGCTGGTACATAACCGGTTAAAACCGGTTTATTCCATGCTGATTTTGTATGTTAATTCATTATGGGACAGGTATTATCCGGTTTAAACCGGTTCAAACCGGTTCCATCCTGGTGTGAACGGTTCTCACCGGTTCAGACCAGTCCAGAGCAGTTCATACTGGTACTTAACTGGCTCAAACCGGTTTATTCCATGCCGATTTTGTATGATGATTCATTATTGGACAGGTTTCATCCGGTTTAAACCGGTTCAAACCGGTTCCATCCGGTTCTAATCGGTTCTAACCGATTCAGACCAGTCCAGAGTAGTTCATACCGGTTCATATCCGGTTGAAACCGGTGTATTCTATGCGGATTTTGTATCTTATTTCATTATTGGACAGGTTTTATCCGGGTTAAAGCAGTTCAAACCGGTTCCATCCGGTTCTGAACGGCTGTAACCGATTGAGACCTGTCCAGAGCAGTTGATATTGGTTCATAATCGGTTCAAACCGGTTTATTCCATGCCGATTTTGTGTCTTAGTTCATTATTGGCCAGGTTGTATCCGGTTTAAACCGGTACAGACCGGTTCTGACTGGTTCTCAACGGTTTAGACCAGTCCAGAGCAGTTGATACTTTTTCAAAACCGGTTCAAACTGGTTTATTCCATGCCGACTTTGTATCTTTATTCATTATTCGACATGTTTTATCCGGTTTAAACCGGTTCAAACCGGTTTCATCCGGTTCTGAACGGTTCTTACCGTTACAGACCAGTACAGAGCATAAGATACCGGTTCATAAAACAGATTGAAACCGGTTCATTTTATTCCGATTTTGTATCTTAATTCATTATTCGACAGGTTTTATCCGGTTTAAACCGGTTCAAACCGGTTCCATCCGGTTCTGAACGGTTCTCACTGGTTCAGACAAGTTCAGAGCAGTTGCTCCTGGTTCATAAGCTGATCAAACCGGTTTATTCCATGCCGATTTTGTATCTTAATTCAGTATTGGACAGGTGTTATCCGGTTTAAACCGGTTCCGACCGGTTCTGACCGGGTCTCAACGGTTCAGGCCAGTCCAGAGCAGTTGATACGTTTTCATAACCGGTTCAAACCGGTTTATTCCATGCGGACTTTGTATCTTAATTCATTATTGGAAATGTTTTATCTGGTTCAAACCGGTTCAACCCGGTTCCATCCGCTTCTGATCGGTTCTAACCGGTTCAGACCAGTACAGAGCAGTCGATACCGGTTCATAAAATGCTGAAACCGGGTTATTCCATGCTGATTTTGTATTTTAATTTATTATTCGACAGGTTTTACAAGGTTCAAACCGGTTCCATCCGGTTTCGAACGGCTCTAACCGATTCCTACCAGTCCAGAGCAGTTGATAATGGTTCATAATCGGTTCAAACCGGTTTATTCCATGCTGATTTTGTATGTTAGTTGATTATTTGTCAGGTTTAATCCCGTTAAAACCGGTTCAATCCGGTTCCATCCGGTTCTGAACGGCTCTAACCGGTTTAGACCAGTCCAAAGCAGTTGATACTGGTTCATAATCGGATCAAACCGGTTTATTCCATACCGATTTTGCATGTTAATTCATTATTGGACAGATTTTATCCGGTTTAAACCGGTTCAAAACGGTTCCATCCGGTTCTGAACTTAACTAAACGGTTCACACCAGTTCAGAGCAGTTGATACCGGTTCATAACAGGTTGAAACCGGTTTCTTCCATGCCGGCTTTATCCCTAAATTCATTATTGCACATGTTTTATCCGGTTTAAACCTCTTCAAACCGGTTCCATCTGGATCTCAACGGTTCTTACCGGTTCAGACCAGTCCAGAGCAGTCGATACCGGTTCATAACAGGTTGAAACCGGTTTATTCCATGCCGATTTTGTATCTGAATCCATTATTGGACAGGTTTCTTCCGGTTCAAACCGGTTGCATCGGGTTCTAAAAGTTTCTCACTGGTTCATATAGTTCCAGAGCAGTTGATACTGGTACATAACCGGTTCAAACCCGTTTACTCCATGCTGATTTTGTATGTTACCTCATAAAAGGATATGTTTCAGCCGGTTTAAAGCAGTTCAAACCGGTTACATCTGGCTGTGAACGGTTCTCACTGGTTCAGACCAGTCCAGAGCAGTTGATACTGGTGTTTAATCGGATCAAACCGGTTTCTTCCATGCCGATTTTGTGTCTTAATTCATTATTGGACCGCTTTTCTCCGGTTCAAACCGGTTCCATCCGGTTCTAACCGGTTCTCACTGGTTCAGAGCAGTCCAGAGCAGTTGATACTGGTCCATAACCGGTTCAAACCGGTTTATTCCATGCCGTCTTTGTTTCTTAATTCATTATTGGACATGTTTTATCTGGTTTAAACGGGTTGAAACCGGTTCCATCTGGTTCTGAACGGAACTAACCGGTTCAGACCAGTCCAAACCATTCGATACCGGTTCATAACAGATTGAAACCGGTTTATTCCCTGCCGATTTTCTATCTTAGTTCATTATTGGACAGGTTTTATCCGGTTTGAAACTGGTTCAAACCGGTTCCATCCCGTTCTGAACGGTTCTCACTGGTTCAGACCAGTCCAGAGCAGTTAATACTGATACATAACCGGTTGAAACCGTTCAATTCCATTCTGATTTTGTACGTTAGTTCATTATTGGACAGGTTTTATCCCGTTGAAACCGGTTCAAACCGGGTCCATCCGATGCTGAAGGGAATTAACCGGTTCAGACCAGTTCTGTGCAGTTGATACCGGTTCATAACAGGTTGAAACGGGCTTATTCCATGCCGATTTTGTATCTTAATTCATTATTGGACAGATGTTATCCGGGTTAAACCGGTTCAAACCTGTACCATCCGGTGCTGAACGGATCTAACCGGTTCAGGCCAGTCCAAAGCAGTTGATACTGGTTCAAAATCGGTTCAAACCGGTTTATACCATACTGATTTTGCATGTTAATACATTATTGGACAGGTTTTATCCGGTTTAAACCGGTTCAAACCGGTTCCATCTGGTTCTGAACGGTTCTCACTGGTTCAGACCAGTTCGGAGCAGATGATCCTGGTTCATAAGCTGATCAAACCGGTTTATTCCATGCCGATTTTGTATCTTAATTCATTATTGGACAGGTTTTATATGGTTTAAACCGGTTCGGACCGGTTCTGACCGGTTCTCAACGGTTCAGACCAGTCCAGAGCAGTTGATACTTTTTCATAACCGGTTCAAACCGGTTTATTCCATGCCGACTTTGTATCTTAATTCATTATTGCACATGTTTTATCCGGTTTAAACCTGTTCAAACCGGTTCCATCCGGTTCTCAACGGTTGTTACCGGTTCAGCCCAGTCCAGAGCAGTCGATACCGGTTCATAACAGATTGAAACCGGTTTATTCCATGCCGATTTTGTATCTTAGTTCATTATTGCACAGGTTTTATCCGGTTTAGACCGGTTCAAACCGGTTCCATCCCGTTCTGAACGGTTCTCACTGGTTCAGACCAGTCCAGAGCAGTTGATCCTGGTTCATAAGTGGTTCAAACCGGTTTATTACATGCCGATTTTGTATCTTAATTCATTATTGGACAGGTTTTATCCGGTTTAAACCGGTTCAAACCGGATTCATCCGGTTCTGAACGAAACTAACCGGTTCTGACCAGTTCAGACTAGTTGATACCGGTTCATAACAGGTTGAGACCGGTTTATTCCATGCAGACATTGTATCTTAATTCATTATTGGCCATGTTTTATCCGGCTCAAATCTGTTCAAACCGGTTCCATCCGGTTCTGAACGGTTCTTACCGGTTCAGACCAGTCCAGAGCAGTCGACACCGGTTCATAACATGTTGAAACCGGTTTATTCCATGCTGATTTTTTATCTTAATTCATTATTCGACAGATTTTATCCGGTTTAAACCGGTTCAAACCGGTTCCATCCGGTTCTGAACGGTTCTCACTGATTCAGTCCAGTTCAGAGCAGTTGATACTGATACATAACCGGTTGAATCCGTTCAATTCCATTCTGATTTTGTACGTTAGTTCATTATTGGACAGGTTTTATAACGTTGAAACCGGTTCAATCCGGGTCCATCCGGTGCTGAAGGGAACTAACCGGTTCAGACCAGTTCTGTGCAGTTGATACCGGTTCATAACAGGTTGAAACGGGCTTATTCCATGCGGATTTTGTATCTTTTTTCATTATTGGACAGATGTTATCCGGGTTAAACCGGTTCAAACCTGTACCATCCGGTGCTGAACGGTTCTCACTGGTTCAGATCAATCCAGAGCAGTTTATACTGGTACATAACCGGTTCAAAGCTGTTTATTCCATGCTGATTTTGTATGTTAATTCATTATAGGACAGGTTTTATCCGGTTTAAACCGGTTCAAACCGGTTCCATCCGGTTCTGACCGGTTCTCACCGGTTCAGATCAGTCCAGAGCAGTTGATCCTGTTTCATAAGCGGTTCAAACCGATTTATTCCATGCCGAATTTTTATGTTAATTCATTATTGGACAGGTGTAATCCGGTTGAAACCGGATCAAACCGGTTCCAACCGGTTCTGAACGAAACTAACCGGTTCAGACCAGTTCTGAGCAGTTGATACCGGTTCATAACAGGTTGAGGCCGGTTTATTCCATGCCGACTTTATCTCTTAATTCATTATTGGACATGTTTTATGCGGTTTAAACAGGTTCAAACCCGTTCCAACCGGATCTCAACGGTTCCCACCGGTTCAGAACAGTCCGGAGCAGTCGATACCGGTTCATAACAGGTTGAAACCGGTTTATTCCTTCCCGATTTTGTATCTTAATTCATTATTGGATAGGTTTCTTCCGGTTCAAACCGGTTCAAACCGGTTTCATCCGGTTCTAAAAGGTTCTCACTGGTTCAGATAAGTCCAGAGCAGTTGATACTGGTACATAACCGCTTCAAACCAGTGTACTCCATGCTGATTTTACATGTTCCCTCAAAATCGGATATGTTTTATCCGGTTTGAAACGGTTCAAACCGGTTCTGACCGCATCTCAACGGTTCAGACCATTCCAGAGCAGTTGATACTGGTTTATAACCGGTTCAATCCCGTTTATTGGATGCCGACTTTGTATCTTAATTCATTATTGGACATGTTTTATCTAGTTCAAACCGGTTTAAACCGGTTCCATCTGGTTCTGAACGGAACCAACCGGTTCAGACCAGTCCAGAGCATTCGATACCGGTTCATAACAGATTGAAACCGGTTTATTCCATGCCGATTTTGTATCTTAGTTCATTATTGGGCAGGTTTTATCCGGTTTAAACCGGTTCAAACCGGTTCCATCCGGTTCTGACCGGTTCTCACCGGTTCAGATCAGTCCAGAGCAGTTGATCCTGTTTCATAAGCGGTTCAAACCGTTTTATTCCATGCCGAATTTTTATGTTAATTCATTATTGGACAGGTGTAATCCAGTTGAAACCGGATCAAACCGGTTCCAACCGGATCTGAACGAAACTAACCGGTTCAGACCAGTTCTGAGGAGTTGGTACCGGTTCATAACAGGTTGAGGCCGGTTTATTCCATGCCGACTTTATCTCTTAATTCATTATTGGACATGTTTTATGCGGTTTAAACAGGTTCAAACCCGTTCCAACCGGATCTCAACGGTTCCCACCGGTTCAGAACAGTCCGGAGCAGTCGATACCGGTTCATAACAGGTTGAAACCGGTTTATTCCTTGCCGATTTTTTATCTTAATTCATTATTGGACAGGTTTCTTCCGGTTTAAACCGGTTCAAACCGGTTTCATCCGGTTCTAAAAGGTTCTCACTGGTTCAGATAAGTCCAGAGCAGTTGATACTGGTACATAACCGCTTCAAACCGGTGTACTCCATGCTGATTTTATATGTTCCCTCAAAATAGGATATGTTTTATCCGGTTTGAAACGGTTCAAACCGGTTCTGACCGGTTCTCAACGGTTCAGACCATTCCAGAGCAGTTGATACTGGTTCATAACCGGTTCAATCCCGTTTATTGGATGCCGACTTTGTATCTTAATTCATTATTGGACATGTTTTATCTAGTTCAAACCGGTTTAAACCGGTTCCATCTGGTTCTGAACGGAACTAACCGGTTCAGACCAGTCCAGAGCATTCGATACCGGTTCATAACAGATTGAAACCGCTTTATTCCATGCCGATTTTGTATCTTAGTTCATTATTGGCCAGGTTTTATCCGGGTTAAACCGGTTCAAACCGGTTCCATCCGGTTCTGAACGGTTCTCACTAGTTCAGACCAGACCAGACCAGTTGATCCTGGTTCATAAACGGTTCAAACCGGTTTATTCCATGCCGATTTTGTATTTTAATTCATTATTGGACAGGTTTTATCCGGTTTAAACCGGTTCAATCCGGATCCATTGAGTTCTGAACGGAACTAACCGGTTCTAACCAGTTCAGAGTAGTTGATACCGGTTCAAAACAGGTTGAAACCGGTTGATTCCATGGAGAATTTGTATCTTAATTCATTATTGGCAATGTTTTATCCGGCTCAAATCTGTTGAAACCGGTTACATCCGGTTCTGAACGGTTCTTACCGGTTCAGACCAGTCCAGAGCAGTCGATACCGGTTCAGAACATGTTGAAACCGATTTATTCCATGCTGATTTTTTATCTTAATTCATTATTCGACAGATTTTATCCGGTTTAAACCGGTTCAAACCGGTTCCATCCGGTTCTGAACGGTTCTCACTGATTCAGTCCAGTTCAGAGCAGTTGATACTGATACATAACCGGTTGAATCCGTTCAATTCCATTCTGATTTTGTACGTTAGTTCATTATTGGACAGGTTTTATAACGTTGAAACCGGTTCAAACCGGGTCCATCCGGTGCTGAAGGGAACTAACCGGTTCAGACCAGTTCTGTGCAGTTGATACCGGTTCATAACAGGTTGAAACGGGCTTATTCCATGCGGATTTTGTATCTTTTTTCATTATTGGACAGATGTTATCCGGGTTAAACCGGTTCAAACCTGTACCATCAGGTGCTGAACGGTTCTCACTGGTTCAGATCAATCCAGAGCAGTTTATACTGGTACATAACCGGTTCAAAGCTGTTTATTCCATGCTGATTTTGTATGTTAATTCATTATAGGACAGGTTTTATCCGGTTTAAACCGGTTCAAACCGGATCCATCCGGTTCTGACCGGTTCTCACCGGTTCAGATCAGTCCAGAGCAGTTGATCCTGTTTCATAAGCGGTTCAAACCGATTTATTCCATGCCGAATTTTTATGTTAATTCATTATTGGACAGGTGTAATCCGGTTGAAACCGGATCAAACCGGTTCCAACCGGTTCTGAACGAAACTAACCGGTTCAGACCAGTTCTGAGCAGTTGATACCGGTTCATAACAGGTTGAGGCCGGTTTATTCCATGCCGACTTTATCTCTTAATTCATTATTGGACATGTTTTATGCGGTTTAAACAGGTTCAAACCCGTTTCAACCGGATCTCAACGGTTCCCACCGGTTCAGAACAGTCCGGAGCAGTCGATACCGGTTCATAACAGGTTGAAACCGGTTTATTCCTTGCCGATTTTGTATCTTAATTCATTATTGGACAGGTTTCTTCCGGTTTAAACCGGTTCAAACCGGTTTCATCCGGTTCTAAAAGGTTCTCACTGGTTCAGATAAGTCCAGAGCAGTTGATACTGGTACATAACCGCTTCAAACCGGTGTACTCCATGCTGATTTTATATGTTCCCTCAAAATAGGATATGTTTTATCCGGTTTGAAACGGTTCAAACCGGTTCTGACCGGATCTCAACGGTTCAGACCATTCCAGAGCAGTTGATACTGGTTTATAACCGGTTCAATCCCGTTTATTGGATGCCGACGTTGTATCTTAATTCATTATTGGACATGTTTTATATAGTTCAAACCGGTTTAAACCGGTTCCATCTGGTTCTGAACGGAACTAACCGGTTCAGACCAGTCCAGAGCATTCGATACCGGTTCATAACAGATTGAAACCGGTTTATTCCATGCCGATTTTGTATCTTAGTTCATTATTGGGCAGGTTTTATCCGGTTTAAACCGGTTCAAACCGGTTCCATCCGGTTCTGACCGGTTCTCACCGGTTCAGATCAGTCCAGAGTAGTTGATCCTGTTTCATAAACGGTTCAAACCGGTTTATTCCATGCCGAATTTTTATGTTAATTCATTATTGGACAGGTGTAATCCAGTTGAAGCCGGATCAAACCGGTTCCAACCGGTTCTGAACGAAACTAACCGGTTCAGACCAGTTCTGAGGAGTTGGTACCGGTTCATAACAGGTTGAGGCCGGTTTATTCCATGCCGACTTTATCTCTTAATTCATTATTGGACATGTTTTATGCGGTTTAAACAGGTTCAAACCCGTTCCAACCGGATCTCAACGGTTCCCACCGGTTCAGAACAGTCCGGAGCAGTCGATACCGGTTCATAACAGGTTGAAACCGGTTTATTCCTTGCCGATTTTGTATCTTAATTCATTATTGGACAGGTTTCTTCCGGTTTAAACCGGTTCAAACCGGTTTCATCCGGTTCTAAAAGGTTCTCACTGGTTCAGATAAGTCCAGAGCAGTTGATACTGGTACATAACCGCTTCAAACCGGTGTACTCCATGCTGATTTTATATGTTCCCTCAAAATAGGATATGTTTTATCCGGTTTGAAACGGTTCAAACCGGTTCTGACCGCATCTCAACGGTTCAGACCATTCCAGAGCAGTTGATACTGGTTCATAACCGGTTCAATCCCGTTTATTGGATGCCGACTTTGTATCTTAATTCATTATTGGACATGTTTTATCTAGTTCAAACCGGTTTAAACCGGTTCCATCTGGTTCTGAACGGAACTAACCGGTTCAGACCAGTCCAGAGCATTCGATACCGGTTCATAACAGATTGAAACCGGTTTATTCCATGCCGAATTTGTATCTTAGTTCATTATTGGGCAGGTTTTATCCGGTTTAAACCGGTTCAAACCGGTTCCATCCGGTTCTGAACGGTTCTCACTAGTTCAGACCAGACCAGACCAGTTGATCCTGGTTCATAAACGATTCAAACCGGTTTATTCCATGCCGATTTTGTATTTTAATTCATTATTGGACAGGTTTTATCCGGTTTAAACCGGTTCAAACCGGATCCATTGGGTTCTGAACGGAACTAACCGGTTCTGGCCAGTTCAGAGTAGTTGATACCGGTTCATAACAGGTTGAAACCGGTTTATTCCATGCAGAATTTGTATCTTAATTCATTATTGGCCATGTTTTATCCGGCTCAAATCTGTTGAAACCTGTTACATCCGGTTCTGAACGGTTCTTACCGGTTCAGACCAGTCCAGAGCAGTCGATACCGGTTCAGAACATGTTGAAACCGATTTATTCCATGCTGATTTTTTATCTTAATTCATTATTCGACAGATTTTGTCCGGTTTAAAACGGTTCAAACCGGTTCCATCCGGTTCTGAACGGTTCTCTCTGGTTCAGTCCAGTCCAGAGCAGTTGATACTTATACATAACCGGTTCAAACCGGTTAATTCGATGCTGATTTTGTACGTTAGTTCATTATTGGACAGGTTTTATCCCGTTCAAACCGGTTCAAACCGGTTCCAACCGGTGCTGAACGGATCTAACCGGTTCAGACCATTCCAAAGCAGTTGATACTGGTTCAAAATCGGTTCAAACCGGTTTATACCATAATGATTTTGCATGTTAATTCAGTATTGGACAGGTTTTATCTGGTTTAAACCGGTTCAAACCGGTTCCATCCGGTTCTGACCGGTTCTCACCGGTTCCGTCCAGTCCAGAGCAGTCGATGCCGGTTCATAACAGGTTGAAGCCGGTTTATTCCATACCGATTTTGTATGTTAATTATTTATTGGACAGGTTTTATCCGGTTTAAACCGGTTTCATCCGGTTCTGAATGGAACTGGCCGGTTCAGACCAGTTCAGAGCAGTCGATATCGGCTCATAATTGGTTTAGACCGGTTTATTCCATACCGATTTTGTATGTTAATTAATTATTGGACAGGTTTTCTTCGGGTTTAAACCGGTTCAAACCGGTTCCATCCGGTTCTGAATGGAACTAGCCGGTTCAGGCCGGTTCAGAGCAGTCGATACCGGTTCATAACAGGTTGGAACCGGTTTATTCCATGCCGATTTTGTATCTTAATTCATTATTGGACATTTTTTATCCGGTCTACACCGGTTCAAACCGGTTCCATCCGGTTTGGAACGGCTCTAACCGATTCAGACCAGTCCAGAGCAGTTGATAATGGTTCATAATCGATTGAAACCGGTCTATTCCATGCCGATTTTTTATCTTAATTCATCATTGGACAGGATTTATCCGCTTTAAACTGGTTCACACCGGTTCCATCAGGTTCTGAACGGTTCTCACTGGTTCAGACCGGACTAGTACACCTGATACCGGTTCATAACAGGTTGAAACCGGTTTATTCTATGCCCACTTTGTATCTTAATTCATTTTTGACATGTTTTTTCCGGTTTAAACCGGTTCAAACCGGTTCGATAGAGTTCTGAACGGTTCTTATCGGTTCAGACCAGTCCAGAGCAGTCGAAACCGGTTCATAACATGTTGAAACCGGTCTGATCCATACCGATTTTGTATGGTAATTCATTATTGGACAGGTTTTATCCGGTTTAAACCGGTTCGAACCGGTTCCATCCGGTTCTGAACGGAACTAACCGGTGCAGACCAGTCCACAATAGTCGATACCGGTTCAGAACAGGTTTTAACCGGTTTATTCCATGCCGATTTTGTATGTTAATTCATAATTGGACAGGTTTTATCCGGTTTAAGCTGGTTCAAAACGGTTCCATCCGGTTCGGAACGGCTGTAACCGATTGAGACCAGTCCAGAACAGTTAATACTGGTTCATAATCGGTTCAAACCGGTATATTCCATACCGATTTTGTATCTTAATTCATTATTGGACAAGCTTTATACACTTTAAACCGGTTCCATCCGGTTCTGACCGGTTCTCACAGGTTCAGACCAGTCCAGAGCAGTTGATACTGGTTCATAGCGGGTTCAAACCGGCTGATTCCATGCCGATTTTGTATCTTATTTCATTATTGGAAAGCTTTTAACCGGTTTATACCGGTTCAAACCGGTCCCATCCGGTTCTGAACTGTTCTCTCTGGTTCAGACCAGTCTAGAACAGTCGATACCGTTTCATAAAAGGTTGAAACCGGTTTATTCCATGCCGATTTTGTATCTTAATTGATTATTGGACATGTTTCATCCAGTTTAAACCGGTTCAAACCGGTTTCATACGTTTTGGATCGGCTCTGACCGATAAAGAACAGTCCAGAGCAGTTGATAATGGTTCATAATCGGTTGAAACCGGTTTATTCCATGCCGATTTTTTCTCTTAATTCATTATTGGACAGGTTTTATCCGGTTTAATCTGGTTCAGACCGGTTCCATCCGGTTCTGAACGGTTCTCAGTGGTTCAGATAAGTCCAGGGCAGTAGATACCGGTTCATAACAAGTTGAAACCGGTTTATTCCATGCCGATTTTGTATCTTAATTGATTATTGGACATGTTTCATCCGGTTTAAGCCGGTTCAAACCTGCTTCATCCGGTTCGGAACAGCTGTAACCGACTCAGACCAGTCCAGAGCAGTTGATACTGGTTCAAAAGCGGTTCAAACCGGTTTATTCCATGCCGATTTTTTATCTTAATTCATTATAAGACAGGATTTATCCGGTTTAAACCGGTTCCATCCGGTTCTGAACGGAACTACCCGGTTCAGACCAGGCCAGAGCAGTCGATACCGGTTCATAACTGGTTGAAACCGGTTTATTCCATACCGATTGTGTATGGTAATTCATTATTGGGCAGGTTTTATCCGGTTTAAACCGGTTCAAACCGGTTCCATCCGGTTCTAAACGGATCTAACCGGTTCGCACCAGTCCAGAGCAGTTCATACCGGTTCATAACAGGTTGGAACAACTTTATTCCATGCCGATTTTGTATGTTAATTCATTAATGGACAGGTTTTCTCCGGCCTAAACCGGTTCAAACCGGTTCCATCCTGTTCTGAACGGTTCTTACCGGTTCAGACCAGTCCAGAGCAGTCGATACCGGTTCATAACAGGTTGAAACCGGTTTTCTCCATGCCGATTTTGTATCTTAATTCATTATTGGACATGTTTCATCCCGTTTGAACCGGATCAAACCGGTTCCATCCAGTTCGGAACGGCAGAAACCGATTGAGACCAGTCCAGAACAGTTAATACTGGTTCAAAATCGGTTCAAACCGATATATTCAATGCCGATTTTGTATCTTAATTCATTATTGAACAGGTTCTTTCCGGTTCAAACCGGTTCCATCCGGTTCTGACCGGTTCTCAAAGGTCAGACCAGTCCAGAGCAGTTGATACTGGTTCATAGCGGGTTCAAAAGGGTTGATTCGATGCCGATTTTGTATCTTATTTCATTATTGGACAGCTTTTAACCGGTTTATACCGGTTCAAACCGGTTCCATCCGGTTCTGAACGGTTCTAACCGGTTCAGACCAGACCAGAGTAGTAGATACCGGTTCATAACATATTGGAAACGGTTTATTCCATGCCGATTTTGTATGTTAATTCATTATTGCACAGGTTTTATCCGGTTTCAACTGGTTCAAAACGGTTACATCCGGTTTGGAACGGCTCTAACCGATTCCTACCAGTCCAGAGCAGTTGATAATGGTTCGTAATCGGTTCAAACCGGTTTATTCCATGCCGATTTTTTTATCTTAATTCATTATTGGACAGGTTTTATCCGGTTTAAACTGGTTCAGACCGGTTCCATCCGGACCTGAACGGTTCTCACTGGATCAGACCAGTCCAGAGTAGTTGACACTGGTTCAGAACCGATTCAATCCGTTTTAATCAATGCTAATTTTTTATGTTGATTCATTATTGGACAGGTTTTATCCGGTCTAAACCGGTTCCATACGGTTCTGAATGGCTTTATCCGATTCATACCAGTCCAGGGCAGTTGATACTGGTTCATAATCGGTTCAAACTGGTTTATTCCTTACCGATTTTGTATGTTAATTCATTATTGGACAGTTTTTATCCGGTTTAAACCGGTTCAAACCGGTTCCATCCGGTTCTGAACGGAACTAACCGGTTCAGACCAGTCTAGAGCAGTCGATACCGGTTCATAACAGGTTGAAACCGGTTTATTCCATGCCGATTTTGTATCTTAATTCATTATTGGACATGTTTCATCCGGTTCAAACCCGTTCCATCCTATTCGGAACGGCTGAAACCGATTCCTACCAGTCCAGAGTAGTTAACACTGGTACAGAACCGGTTCAATCCGTTTTATTCCATGCCGATTTTTTAATCTTAATTCATAATTGGACAGGATCTATCCGGTTTAAACTGGTTCAGACCGGTTCCATCCGGTTCACACCGGTTCTCACCGGTTCAGACCAGTCCAGAGCAGTTGATAGTGTTTCATAGCCGGTTTAAACCGGTTGATTCCATGCCGATTTTTTGTCTTCATTCATTATTGGACAGCTTTCATCCGCTTCAAACCGGTTCCATCCGGTTCTCAACGGTTCTCCCCCGTTCCGACCAGTCCAGAGCAGTTGATACTGGTTCATAGCGGGTTCAAACCCTTTGATTCCATGCCGATTTTGTATCGTATTTCATTATTGGACAGGTTTTAACTGGTTTATACCGGTTCAAACCGGTTCCATCCGGTTCTTAACGGTTCTCGCAGGTTCAGACCAGTCCAGAGCAGTCGATACCGGTTCATAACAGGTTGAAACCGGTTCATTCCATACCGATTTTGTATGTTAATTCCTTATTCAACAGGTTTTATCCGGTTTAAACCGGTTCAAACCGGTTCCATCCGGTTCTGAACGGCTCTAACCGATTCAGACCACTCCAGAGCAGTTGATACTGGTTCACAATCGGCTGAAACCGGTTTATTCCATGCCGATTTTTTATCTTAATTCATTATTGGACAGGTTTTATCCGGTTTAATCCGGTTCCATCCGGTTCTGACCGGTTCTCACCGGTTCAGACGAGTCAAGAGCGGTTGATAGTGGTTCATTGCCGGTTCAAACCGGTTGATTCCATGCCAATTTTGTATCTTATTTCATTATTGGACAGGTCTTAACCGGTTTATACCGGTTCAATCCGGTTTCATCCGGTTCTTATCGGTTCTAACCGGGTCACACCAGTTCAGAGCAGTTCATACCGGTTCATAACAGGTTGGAACCGATTTATTGCATGCCGATTTTGTATGTTAATTCATTATTGGACAGGTTTTATCCGGTTTAAACCGGTTCAAACCGGTCCCATACGGTTCTGCACGGTTCTCTCTGGTTCAGACCAGTCCAGAGCAGTCGGCTCTAACCGATTCATACCAGTACAGAGCAGTTAAAACTGGTTCACGACCGGTTCAAACCGGTTGATTCCATGCCGATTTTGTATCTTATCTCATTATTGGACAGGTTTTATCCGGTTTATACCGGTTCAAACCGGTTCTATCCTTTTCTAAACGTTTCTAACCGGTTCAGACCAGTCCAGAGCAGTTGATACCGGTTCATAACCGGTTGCAAACGGTTCAATCCATGACGATTAACTATCTTAATTCATTATTAGACAGGTTTCAGCCGTTTCAAAACCGGTTCAAACCGGTCCCATCCGGTTCTGAACGGTTCTCTCTGGTTCAGACCAGTCCAGAGCAGTCGATACCGGTTCATAACTGGTTGAAACCGGTTTATTCCATACAGATTTTGTATGTTAATTCATTATTGGACAGGGCTTATCCGCTTTAAACCGGTTCAAACCAGTTCTCTCCGGTTTGGAACGGCTGTAACTGAATCAGCCCAGCCCAGAGCAGTTTTCATCTTAATTCATCATTGGACAGGATTTATCCGGTTTCAACTGGTTCAGACCGGTTCCATCCGGTTCAGAACGGTTCTCACTGGTTCAGACCAGTCCAGTGCACTTGATACCGGGTCAAAACAGGTTGAAACCGGTTTATTTTATGCCCACTTTGTATCTTAATTCATTTTTGTACATGTTTTATCCATTTTAAACCGATTCAAACCGGTTACATCCGGTTCTGAACGGTTCTTACAGGTTCAGACCAGTCCAGAGCAGTCGATACCGGTTCATAACAGTTTGAAACCGGTTTATTCCATGCCGATTTTGTATCTTAATTCATTAATGGACACGTTTTATCCGGTATGAACCGGTTCAAACCGATTCCATCCGGTTCGGAACGACTGTAACCGATTGAGACCAGTCCAGAACAGTTAATGCTGGTTCATAATCGGTTCAAACCGGTATATTCCATGCCGATTTTGTATCTTAATTCATTAATGGACAGGTTCAATCCGGTTTAAACCGGTTCCAACCAGTTCCATCCGGTTTGAAACGGCTCTAACCGATTCAGACCAGTCAAGAGCAGTCGATTCCTGTTCATAACAGGTTCGAACGGGCTTATTCCATGCCGATTTTGTATGTTAATTCATTAATGTACATTTTTTATCCGGTTTAAACCGGTTCAAACCGGTTCCATCCGGTTCTAAACGGTTCTATCCGGTTCAGACCAGTCCATAGCAGTTAATAATTTATTATTGGACAGGTTTTATCCGGTTTGAACCGGATCAAACCGGTTCCATCCGGTTCGGAACGGCTGAAACCGATTGAGACCAGTCCAGAACAGTTAATACTGGTTCATAATCGGCTCAAAATGGTATATTCGATGCCGATTTTGTATCTTAATTCATTATTGGACAGGTTATTCCGGTTTAAACCGGTTCCATCCGGTTCTGACCGGTTCTCACAGTTTCGGACCAGTCCAGAGCAGTTGATGCTGGTTCATAGCGGGTTCAAACCGGTTGATTCCATGCCGATTTTGTATCTTCTTTCATTATTGGACAACTTTTCACCGGTTTAAACCGGATCAAACCGGTTCCATCCGGTTCTAAACGGTTCTATCCAGTTCAGACCAGTCCATAGCAGTTGATTATGGTTCATAATCTTTTCAGTCCGGTTTATTCAATGCCGATTTTTTACCTTAATTCATTATTGGACAGGTTTTATCCGGTTTAAACCGGTTCAAACTGGTTTCATCCGGATCTGAACGGAACTAACCGGCTCAGACCAGTCCAGAAAGAGTCGATACCGGTTCATAACTGGTTGAAACCGGTTTATTCCATACCGATTTTGTATGGTAATTCATTATTGGGCATTTTTTATCCGGTTTTAACATGTTCAGACCAGTCCAGAGCAGTTCATACTGGTTCATAGCATGTTCAAACCTGTTGATTCCATGCCGATTTTGTATCTTATTTCATTATTGCACAGCTTTTCACCGGTTTATACCGGTTCAAACCGGTTCCATCCGGTTATAAACGCATCTTAACGGTTCAGACCAGTCCAGAGCAGTTGATAATGGCTCATAATCTTTTCAAACCGGTTTATTCCATGCCGATTGTTTACCTTAATTCATTATTGGACAGGTTTTATCCGTTTTAAACCGGTTTAAACCGGTTCTGACCGGTTCTCACAGGTTCAGACCAGTCCAGAGCAGTTGATACTGGTTCATAGCGGGTTCAAACCGGTTTCTTCCATGCCTATTTTGTATCTTATTTCATTATTGGACAGCTTTTAACCGGTTTATACCGTTTCAAACCGGTTCCGTCCGGTTCTAATCGGTTCTAACCGGTTCAGACAAGTCCAGAGTAGTCGATACCGGTTCATAACAGTTTCCAACCGGTTTATTCCATGCCGATTTTGTATGTTAATTCATTATTGGACAGGTTTTATCCGGTTTAAACTGGTTGAAAACGGTTCCATCCGGTTTGGAACGACTCTAACCGATTCCTACCAGTCCAGAGCAGTTGATAATGGTTCATAATCGGTTCAAACCGGTTTATTCCATGTTGATTTTTCACCTTAATTCATTATTGGACAGGTTTTTTCCGGATTAAACCGGCTCAAACCGGTTCCATCCGGTTCTGAACGGAACTAACCGGTTCAGACCAGTCTAGAGCAGTCGATTCCGGTTCATAACAGGTTGCAACCTGTTTATTCCATGACGATTTTGTATGTTAATTCATTATTGTACCGGTTTTATCCGGTTTAAACTGGTTCAAACCGGTTCCATCCGGTCTCGAACGGCTCTAACCGATACAGACCAGTCCAGAGCAGTTGGTAATGGTTCGTAATCGGATCAAACCGGTTTATTCCATGCCGATTTTTTTATCTTAATTCATTATTGGACAGGTTTTATCCGGTTTAAACTGGTTCAGACCGGTTTCATCCGGTTCTGAACGGTTCTCACTGGATCTGACCTGTCCAGAGAAGTTCACACTGGTACAGAACCGGTTCAATCCGTTTTATTCAATGCTAATTTTTTATGTTAATTCATTATTGGACAGGTTTTATCCGGTTTAAACCGGTTCCATCCGGTTCTGAATGGCTCTAACCGATTCATACCAGTCCAGGGCAGTTGATACTGGTTCATAATCGGTTCAAACTGGTTCATTCCATACCGATTTTGTATGTTAATTCATTATTGGACACTTTTTATCCGGTTTAAACCATTTCAAACCGGTTCCATACGGTTCTGAACGGAACTAACCGGTTCAGACCAGTCTAGAGCAGTCGATACCGGTTCATAACAGGTTGAAACCGGTTTATTCCATGCCGATTTTGTATCTTAATTCATTATAGGCCATGTTTCATCCGGTTTGAACCGGTTCAAACCCGTTCCATCCGGTTCGGAACGGCTGAAACCGATTCCTACCAGTCCAGAGTAGTTGACACTGGTACAGAACCGATTCATTCCGTTTTATTCCATACCGATTTTTTAATCTTAATTCATCATTTTACAGGATCTATCCGGTTTAAACTGGTTCAGACCGGTTCCATCCGGTTCTGAACGGAACAAACTGGTTCAGACCAGTCCAGAGCAGTCGATACCGGTTCATAACAGGTTGGAACCGGTTTATTCCATGCCGATTTTGTATCTTCATTCATTATTGGACAGGTTTTACCGGGTTTGAACCGGTTCAAACCGGTTCCTTCCGGTTCGGAACGGCTGCAACCGATTGAGACCAGTCCAGAACAGTTAATACTGGTTCATAATCGGTCCAAACCGGAATATTCCATGCCGATTTTGTAACTTAATTCATTATTGGCCAGGTTTTTCCGGTTTAAACCGGTTCCATCCGGTTCTGACCGGTTCTCACAGGTTCAGACCAGTCCAGAGCAGTTGATACTGGTTCATAGCGGGTTCAAACCTGTTGATTCCATGCCGATTTTGTATCTTATTTCATTATTGCACAGCTTTTCACAGGTTTATACCGGTTCAAACCGGTTCCATCCGGTTATAAACGCATCTTAACGGTTCAGACCAGTCCAGAGCAGTTGATAATGGCTCATAATCTTTTCAAACCGGTTTATTCCATGCCGATTGTTTACCTTAATTCATTATTGGACAGGTTTTATCCTTTTTAAACCGGTTTAAACCGGTTCCATCCGGATCTAATCGGTTCTAACCGGTTCAGACCAGTCCAGAGTAGTAGATACCGTTCCATAACAGTTTGCAACCGGTTTATTCCATGCCGATTTTGTATGTTAATTCATTATTGTACAGGTTTTATCCGGTTTAAACTGGTTCAAAACGGTTACATCCGGTTTGGAACGGCTCTAACCGATTTCTACCAGTCCAGAGCAGTTGATAGTGGTTCATAATCTGTTCAAACCGTTTTATTCCATGCCGATTTTTTACCTTAATTCATTATTCGACAGGTTTTATCCGGATTAAACCGGTTCAAACCGGTTCCATCCGGTTCTGAACGGAACTAACCGGTTCAGACCAGTCTAGAGCAGTCGATACCGGTTCATAACAGGTTGAGACCGGTTTATTCCATGCCGATTTTGTATCTTAAATCATTATTGGACATGTTTGATCCGGTTGAAACCGGTTCCATCCGGTTCGGAACGGCTGAAAGCGATTCCTACCAGTCCACAGTAGTTGACACTGGTACAGAACCGGTTCAATCTGTTTTATTCCATGCCAATTTTTTAATCTTAATTCATAATTGGATAGGATCTATCCGGTTTAAACTGGTTCAGACCGGTTCCATCCGGTTCTAACCGATTCTCACCGGTTCAGACCAGTCCAGAGCAGTTGATAGTGGTTCATAGCCGGTTTGAACCGGTTGATTCCATGCCGATTTTTTATCTTAATTCATTATTGGACAGCTTTCATCCGGTTTAAACCGGTTCCATCAGGTTCTGACCGGTTCTCCCCGGTTTAGTACAGTCCAGAGCAGTTGATACTGGTTCATAGCGGGTTCAAACCCGTTGATTCCATGCCCATTTTGTATGGTATTTCATTATTGGACAGGTTTTAACCGGTTTATGCATACCAGTCCAGAGCAGTTGATACTGGTTCATAGCGGGTTCAAACCGGTTCATTCCATGTCGATTTTGTATCTTATTTCATTATTGGACAGCTTTTCACCGGTTTATACCGGTTCAAACCGGTTCCATCCGGTTCTAAACGGTTCTAACCGATTCAGACCAGTCCAGAGCAGTTGATAATGGTTCATAATCTTTTCAAACCGGTTCATTCCATGCCGATTTTTTACCTTAATTCATTATTGGACAGCTTTTATCCGGTTTAAACCGATTCAATCCGGTTTCATCCAGTTCTTAACGGAACTCACCGGTTCTAACCAGTCCAGAGCAGTCGATACCGGTTCATAACTGGTTGAAACCGGTTTATTCCTTGCCGATTTTGTATGTTAATTCATTATAGGACATTTTTTATCCGGTTTTAACCGGTTAAAACCGGTTCCATCCGGTTCTGAACGGAACTAACTGGTTCAGACCAGTCCAGAGTAGTCGATACCGGTTCATAACAGGTTGGAACCGGTTTATTCCATGCCGATTTTGTATCTTAATTCATTATTGGACAGGTTTTATCCGGTTTGAACCGGTTCAGACCGGTTCCATCCGGTTCGGAACGGCTGAAACCGATTGATACCAGTCCAGAACAGTTAATGCTGGTTCATAATCGGTTCAAACCGTTATATTCCATGCCGATTTTGTATCTTAATTCATTACTAGACGGGTTTTTTTCCGGTTTAAACCGGATCCATCCGGTTCTGACGGATTCTCACAGGTTCAGACCAGTCCAGAGCAGTTGATACTGGTTCATAGAGGTTTCAAACCGGTTGATTCCATGCCTATTTCGTATCTTATTTCATTATTGGACAGCTTTTAACCGGTTTATACCGGTTCAAACCTTTTCCATCCGGTTCTGAACGGTTCTAACCGGTTCAGACCAGTCCAGAGTAGTCGATACCGGTTCATAACAGGTTGGAACCGGTTTATTCCATGCCGATTTTGTATGTTAATTCATAATTGTACAGGTTTTATCCGGTTTAAACTGGTTCAAAACGGTTACATCCGGTTTGGAACGGCTCTATCCGATTCCTACCAGTCCAGAGCAGTTCATAATGGTTCATAATCGGTTCAAACCGGTTTATTCCATGCCGATTTTTTACCTTAATTCATTATTTTACAGGTTTTATCCGGTTCAAACCGGTTAAAACCGGTTCCATCCGGTTCTGAACGGAACTAACCAGTTCAGACCAGTTTAGATCATTCGATACCGGATTGATAACAGGTTGAAACCGGTTTATTCCATGCCGATTTTGTATCATAATTCATTATTGGACATGTTTCATCCGGTTCAAACCGGTTCAAACCGGTTCCATCCGGTTTGGATCTTCTCTAACCGACTCAGACCAGTCCAGAGCAGTTGATCATGGTTCATAATCGGTTGAAACCGGTTTATTCCATGCCGATTTTTTATCTTAATTCATTATTGGACAGGTTTTATCCGGTTCAAACTGGTTCAGACCGGTTAAATCCGGTTCTGAACGGTTCTCACTAGTTCAGACCAGTCCAGGGCAGTTGATACCGGTTCCTAACAGGTTGAAACCTGTTTATTCTATGCCCACTTTGTATCTGAATTCATTTTTGGACATGTCTTGTCCGGTTTAAACCGGTTCAAACCGGTTCCATCCTGTTCTGAACGGTTCTTACCGGTTCAGACCAGTCCAGAGCAGTCGATACCGGTTCATAACAGGTTGAAACCGCTTTATTCCATGCCGATTTTGTTTTTTAATTCATTATTGGACATGTTTCATCCGGTTTAAACCGGTTCAAACCGGATCCAACCGGTTTGGATCGGCTCAAATCGATTCAAACCAGTCCAGAGCAGTTGATAATGGTTCATAATCGGTTCAAACCGGTTTATTCCATGCCGATTTTGTATGGTAATTCATTATTGGACAGGTTTTATCAGGTTTAAACCGGTTCAACCCGGTTCCTTCCGGTTTGAAACGGCTCTAACCGATTCAGACCAGTCCAAAGCAGTCGATACCGGTTCATAACAGGTTCGAACCGGTTGATTCCATCAAGATTTTGTATGTTAATTCTTTATTGGACATTTTTTTGCCGGGTTAAACCGGTTCAAACCGGTTCCATCCGGTTCTGAACGGAACTTACCGGTTCAGACCAGTCCAGAGTAGTCGATACCGGTTCATAACAGGTTGGAACCGGTTTATTCCATGCCGATTTTGTATGTTAATTCATAATTGGACAGGTTTTCTCCGGTTTAAACTGGTTCAAACCGGTTCCATCCGGTTTGGAACGGCTCTAACCGATTCCTACCAGTCGAGAGCAGTTGATAATGGTTCATAATCGGTTCAAACCGGTTTTTTCCATGCCGATTTTTTACCTTAATTCATTATTGGACAGGTTTTATCCGGTTTCAACCGGTTAAAAAAGGTTCCATCCGGTTCTGAACGGAACTAACCGGTTCAGACCAGTCTAGAGCAGTCGATACCGGTTCATAACAGGTTGGAACCTGTTTATTCCATGCCGATTTTGTATGTTTATTCATTATTGGACAGGTTTTATCCGGTTTAAACTGGTTCAAACCGGTTCCATCCGGTTTGGAATGGCTCTAACCGATTCAGACCAATCCAGAGCAGTTGATAATGGTTCGTAATCGGTTCAAACCGGTTTGTTCCATTTCGATTTTTTATCTTAATTCATTATTGGGCAGGTTTTTTCCGGTTTAAACTGGTTCAGACCGGTTCCTTCCGGTTCTGAACGGTTCTCACTGGTTCAGACCAGTCCAGAGTAGTTGACACTGGTACAGAACCGGTTCAATCCGTTTTACTCCATGCTTATTTTTTATTTTAATTCATTATTGGGCAGGTTTTATCCGGTTTAAACCGGTTCCATCCGGTTCCATCCGGTTCTGAATGGCTCTAACCGATTCAGACCAGTACAGGGCAGTTGATACTGGTTCACAATCGGTTCAAACCGGTTTTTTCCATGCCGATTTTGTATCTTAATTCATTACTAGACAGGTTTTATCTGGTTTAAACCGTTTCCATTTGGTTTTGAACGGTTCTCACCGGTTCAGCCCAGTCCAGAGCAGTTGATAGTGGTTCATCCCCGGTTTCAACCGGTTGATTCCATGCCGATTTTATATCTTATTTCATCATTGGACGGGTCTTAACCGGTTTATACCGGTTCAATCCGGTTCCATCCGGTTCTTAACGGTTCTAACCGGCTCACACCAGTCCAGAGCAGTTCATACCGGTTCATAACAGGTTGGAACCACTTTATTCCAACCCGATTTTGTACGTTAATTCATTATTGGACAGGTTTTATCCGGTTTAAACCGGTTTAAACCGGTCCCATCCGGTTCTGAACGGTTCTCTCTGGTTCAGACCAGTTCATAGCAGTCGACACCGGTTCATAACTGGTTGAAAATGGTTTATTCCATACTGATTTTGTATGTTGATTCATTATTGGACAGGTCTTATCCGGTTTAAACCGGTTCAAATCGGTTCCATCCGGTTTGGAACGGCTCTAACCGATTCACACCAGTCCAGAGCAGTTGAGAATGGTTCATAATCGGTTGAAACCGGTTTATTCCATGCCGATTTTTTTACCTTAATTAATTATTGGACAGGTTTTATCCGGTTTAACCCGGTTCAAACCGGTTCCATCCGGTTCTGAACGGTTCTCACTGGTTCATACCAGTTCAGAGCAGTCGATACCGGTTCATAACAGGTTGGAAATGGTTTATTCCATGCCGATTTTGTATCTTAATTCATTATTGGAGATTTTCTATCAGCTTCAAAGCGGTTCAAACTGGTTCCATCCGGTTTATAACGGCTCCTACCGATTCAGACCAGTCCAGAGCAGTTGATAATGGTTCATAATCGGTTGAAACCGGTTTATTCCATGCCGATTTTTTTATCTTAATTCATTATTGGACAGGTTTTATCCGGTTTAAACTGGTTCAGACCTGTTCCATCCGGTTCTGAACGGTTCTCACTGGTTCAGACCAGTCCAGGGTAGTTGATACCGGTTCATAACAGGTTGGAACCAGTTTATTCTACGCCCACTTTGTATCTTAATTCATTTTTGGACATGTTTTATCCGGTTTGAACCGGTTCAAACTGGTTCCATCCGGTTCTGAACGGTTCTCTCTTGTTCAGACCAGTCCAGAGCAGTTGATACTGGTACATAAGCGGTTGAAACCGGTTGATTCCATGCTGATTTTGTATCTTATTTCAATATTGGACAGGTTTAACCGGTTTATACCGGTTCAAACCGGTTCCATCCGGTTCTAAACTATTCTAAAAGGTTCAGACCAGTCCAGAGCCGTTGATACCGGTTCATAACCGGTTGCAACCGGTTCAATAAATGCCAAATTACTATCTTAATTCATTATTGGACAGGTTTTAACCGGTTTAAACCGGTTCAACCCGGTCCAATACGTTTCTGAACGGTTCTCTCTGGTTCAGACCAGTCCAGAGCAGTCGAGAAAGGTTCATAACTGGTTGAAACCGTTTAACTCCATACCGATTTTGTATGGTAATTCATTATTGCACAGTTTTATCCGGTTCAAACCGGTTCAAACCGGTTCCATCCGGTTTGGAGCGGCTCTAACCGATTCAGACCAGTCCAGAGCAGTTGATAATGGTCCAAAATCGGTTCAAACCGGTTTATTCCTTGCAGATTTTTTACCTTAATTCATTATTGGACAGGTTTTATCCGGTTTAAACCGGTTATAACCGGTTCCATCCGGTTCTGAACGGAACTAATCGATTCAGACCAGTCCAGAGCGGTCGATACCGATTCATAACATGTTCGAACCGGTTTATTCCATGCCGATTTTGTATGTTAATTCGTTATTGGACAGTTTTTATCCGGTTTAAACAGGTTTAAACAGGTTCTATCCTGTTCTGAACGGAACGTACCGGTTCAGACCAGTCTAGAGCATTCGATACCGGTTCATAACAGGTTGAAACCGGTTTATTCCATGCCGATTTTGTATCATAATTCATTATTGGACATGTTTCATCCGGTTTACACCGGTTCAAACCGGTTCCATCCGGTTTGGATCTTCTCTAACCGATTCAGACCAGTCCAGAGCAGTTGATAATGGTTCATAATCGGTTGAAACCGGTTTATTCCATGCCGATTGTTTATCTTAATTCATTATTGGACAGGTTTTATCCGGTTTAAACTGGTTCAGACAGGTTAAATCCGGTTCTGAACGGTTCTCACTGGTTCAGACCAGTCCAGGGCAGTTGATACCGGTTCCTAACAGGTTGAAACCGGTTTATTCTATGCCCACTTTGTATCTGAATTCATTTTTGGACATGTCTTGTCCGGTTTAAACCGGTTCAAACTGGTTCCATCCTGTTCTGAACGGTTATTACCGGTTCAGACCAGTCCAGAGCTGTCGATACCGGATTCATACCAGGTTGAAACCGGTTTATTCCATGCCGATTTTGTATCTTGATTCATTATTGGACATGTTTCATCCGGTTAAAAACGGTTCAAACCGGTTCCATCCGGTTTGGATCGGCTCCAACCGATTCAGACCAGTCCAGAGCAGTTGATAATGGTTCATAGTCGGTTCAAACCGGTTTATTCCATGCCGATTTATGAATGGTAATGCATTATTGTACAGGTTTTATCCGGTTCAAACCGGTTCAAACCGGTTCCATCCGGTTTGAAACGGCTCTAACCGATTCAGACCAGTCCAAAGCAGTCGATACCGGTTCATAACAGGTTCGAAGCGGTCTATTCCATCCCGATTTTGTATGTTAATTCATCATTGGACATTTTTTATCCGGTTTAAACCGGTTCAAGCCGGTTCCATCCGGTTCTGAACGGAACTTACCGGTTCAGACCAGTCCAGAGTAGTCGATACCGGTTCATAACAGGTTGGAACCGGTTTATTCCATGCCGATTTTGTATGTTAATTCATTATTGGACAGGTTTTTCTCCGGTTTAAACCGGTTCAAATCTGTTCCATCCGGATTGGATCGGCTCTATCCGATTCCTGCCAGTACAGAGCAGTTGATAATGGTTGATAATCGGTTCAAACCGGTTTATTCCATGCCGATTTTTTACCTTAATTCATTATTGGACAGGTTTTATCCGGTTTAAACCGGTTAAAACCGGTTCCATTCGGTTCTGAACGGAGCTAACCGGTTCAGACCAGTTTAGATCATTCGATACCGGGTTCATAACAGGTTGAAACCGGTTTATTCCATGCCGATTTTGAATCATAATTCATTATTGGACATGTTTCATCCGGTTTAAACCGGTTCAAACCGGTTCCATCCGGTTTGGATCTTCTCTAACCGATTCAGACCAGTCCAGAGCAGTTGATAATGGTTCATAATCGGTTGAAACCGGTTTATTCCATACCGATTTTTTATCTTAATTCATTATTGGACAGGTTTTATCCGGTTTAAACTGGTTTAGACCGGTTAAATCCGGTTCTGAACGGAACTATCCGGTTCAGACCAGTCTAGAGCAGTCGATACCGGTTCATAACAGGTTGGAACCTGTTTATTCCATGCCGATTTTGTATGTTAATTCATTATTGGACAGGTTTTATCCGGTTTTAACTGGTTCAAACCGGTTCCATCCGGTTTGGAATGGCTCTAACCGGTTCAGACCAATCCAGAGCAGTTGATAATGGTTCGTAATCGGTTCAAACCGGTTTGTTCCATTTCGATTTTTTATCTTAATTCATTATTGGACAGGTTTTTTCCGGTTTAAACTGGTTCAGACCGGTTCCTTCCGGTTCTGAACGGTTCTCACTGGTTCAGACCAGTCCAGAGTAGTTGACACTGGTACAGAACCGGTTCAATCCGTTTTATTCCATGCTTATTTTTTATTTTAATTCATTATTGGACAGTTTTTATCCGGTTTAAACCGGTTCCATCCGGTTACATCCGGTTCTGAATGGCTCTAACCGATTCAGACCAGTCCAGGGCAGTTGATACTGGTTCACAATCGGTTCAAACCGGTTTATTCCATGCCCGATTTTGTATCTTAATTCATTACTAGACAGGTTTTATCCGGTTTAAACCGGTTCCATTTGGTTCTGACCGGATCTCACCGGTTCAGCCCAGTCCAGAGCAGTTGATAGTGGTTCATCCCCGGTTTCAACCGGTTGATTCCATGCCGATTTTATATCTTATTTCATCATTGGACGGGTCTTAACCGGTTTATACCGGTTCAATCCGGTTCCATCCGGTTCTTAACGGTTCTAACCGGCTCACACCAGTCCAGAGCAGTTCATACCGGTTCATAACAGGTTGGAACCGCTTTATTCCAACCCGATTTTGTACGTTAATTCATTATTGGACAGGTTTTATCCGGTTTAAACCGGTTTAAACCGGTCCTATCCGGTTCTGAACGGTTCTCTCTGGTTCAGACCAGTTCATAGCAGTCGACTCCGGTTCATAACTGGTTGAAAATGGTTTATTCCATACTGATTTTGTATGTTGATTCATTATTGGACAGGTCTTATCCGGTTTAAACCGGTTCAAATCGGTTCCATCCGGTTTGGAACGGCTCTAAAAGATTCACACCAGTCCAGAGCAGTTGAGAATGGTTCATAATCGGTTCAAACCGGTTTATTCCATGCCGATTTTTTTACCTTAATTAATTATTGGACAGGTTTTATCCGGTTTAACCCGGTTCAAACCGGTTCCATCCGGTTCTGAACGGTTCTCACTGGTTCATACCAGTTCAGAGCAGTCGATACCGGTTCATAACAGGTTGAAACCGGTTTATTCCATGCCGATTTTGTATCATAATTCATTATTGGACATGTTTCATCCGGTTTCAACCGGTTCAAACCGGTTCCATCCGGTTTGGATCTTCTCTACCTGATTCAGACCAGTCCAGAGCAGTTGATAATGGTTCATAATCGGTTGAAACCGGTTTATTCCATGCCGATTGTTTATCTTAATTCATTATTGGACAGGTTTTATCCGGTTTAAACTGGTTCAGACAGGTTAAATCCGGTTCTGAACGGTTCTCACTGGTTCAGACCAGTCCAGGGCAGTTGATACCGGTTCATAACAGGTTGGAAATGGTTTATTCCATGCCGATTTTGTATCTTAATTCATTATTGGAGATTTTGTATCAGCTTCAAAGCGGTTCAAACTGGTTCCATCCGGTTCATAACGGCTCCTACCGATTCAGACCAGTCCAGAGCAGTTGATAATGGTTCATAATCGGTTGAAACCGGTTTATTCCCTGCCGATTTTTTTATCTTGATTCATTATTGGACAAGTTTTATCCGGTTTGAACTGGTTCAGACCTGTTCCATCCGGTTCTGAACGGTTCTCACTGGTTCAGACCAGTACAGGGTAGTTGATACCGGTTCATAACAGGTTGGAACCAGTTTATTCTACGCCCACTTTGTATCTTAATTCATTTTTGGACATGTTTTATCCGGTTTGAACCGGTTCAAACTGGTTCCATCCGGTTCTGAACGGTTCTCTCTTGTTCAGACCAGTCCAGAGCAGTTGATACTGGTACATAAGCGGTTGAAACCGGTTGATTCCATGCTGATTTTGTATCTTATTTCAATATTGGACAGGTTTAACCGGTTTACACCTTTTCAAACCGGTTCCATCCGGTTCTAAACTATTCTAACCGGTTCAGACCAGTCCAGAGCCGTTGATACCGGTTCATAACCGGTTGCAACCGGTTCAATAAATGCCGATTTACTATCTTAATTCATTATTGGACAGGTTTTATCCGGTTTAAACCGGTTCAAACCGGTCCCATCCGTTTCTGAACGGTTCTCTCTGGTTCAGACCAGTTCAGAGCAGTCGAGAAAGGTTCATAACTGGTTGAAACCGTTTAACTCCATACCGATTTTGTATGGTAATTCTTTATTGGACAGTTTTATCCTGTTCAAACTCGTTCCCTCCGGTTTGGAGCGGCTCTAACCGATTCAGACCAGTCCAGAGCAGTTGATAATGGTTCAAAATCGGTTCAAACCGGTTTATTCCATGCAGATTTTTTACCTTAATTCATTATTGGACAGGTTTTATCCGGTTTAAACCGGTTATAACCGGTTCCATCCGGTTCTGAACGGAACTAATCGATTCAGACCGGTCCAGAGCAGTCGATACCGATTCATAACATGTTCGAACCGGTTTATTTCATGCCGATTTTGTATGTTAATTCGTTATTGGACAGTTTTTATCCGGTTTAAACAGGTTCAAACAGGTTCTATCCTGTTCTGAACGGCACGTACCGGTTCAGACCAGTCTAGAGCATTCGATACCGGTTCATAACAGGTTGAAACCGGTTTATTCCATGCCGATTTTGTATCATAATTCATTATTGGACATGTTTCATCCGGTTAAAATCGGTTCAAACCGGCTCCATCCGGTTTGGATCTTCTCTAACCGATTCAGACCAGTCCAAAGCAGTTGATAATGGTTCATAATCGGTTGAAACCGGTTTTTTCCATGCCGATTTTTTATCTTAATTCATTATTGGACAGGTTTTATCCGGTTTAAACTGGTTCAGACAGGTTAAATCCGGTTCTGAACGGTTCTCACTGGTTCAGACCAGTCCAGGGCAGTTGATACCGGTTCCTAACAGGTTGAAACCGGTTTATTCTATGCCCACTTTGTATCTTAATTCATTTTTGGACATGTCTTGTCCGGTTTAAACCGGTTCAAACCGGTTCCATCCTGTTCTGAACGGTTATTACCGGTTCAGACCAGTCCAGAGCTGTCGATACCGGTTCATAACAGGTTGAAACCGGTTTATTCCATGCCGATTTTGTATCTTGATTCATTATTGGACGTGTTTCATCCGGTTAAAAACGGTTCAAACCGGTTACATCCGGTTTGGGTCGTCTCCAACCGATTCAGACCAGTCCAGAGCAGTTGATAATGGTTCATAATCGTTTCAAACCGGTTTATTCCATGCCGATTTATGAATGGTAATGCATTATTGTACAGGTTTTATCCGGTTCAAACCGGTTCAAACCGGTTCCATCCGGTTTGAAACGGCTCTAACCGATTCAGACCAGTCCAAAACAGTCGATACCGGTTCATAACAGGTTCAAACCGGTTTATTCCATCCCGATTTTGTATGTTAATTCATCATTGGACATTTTTTATCCGGTTTAAACCGGTTCAAGCCGGTTCCATCCGGTTCTGAACGGAACTGATCGGTTCAGACCAGTCCAGAGTAGTCGATACCGGTTCATAACAGGTTGGAACCGATTTATTCCATGCCGATTTTGTATGTTAATTCATTATTGGACAGGTTTTATCCGGTTTAAACCGGTTCAAATCTGTTCCATCCGGTTTGGATCGGGTCTATCCGATTCCTGCCAGTACAGAGCAGTTGATAATGGTTCATAATCGGTTCAAACCGGTTTATTCCATGCCGATTTTTATCTTAATTCATTATTGGACAGGTTTTATCCGGTTTAAGCCGGCTCAAACCGGTTTCATCCGGTCCTGAACGGAACTAACCGGTTCAGACCAATCTAGAGCACTCGATACCGGTTCATAACAGGTTGGAACCTGTTTATTCCATGCCGATTTTGTATGTTAATTCATTATTGGACAGATTTTATCCGGTTTAAACTGGTTCAAACCGGTTCCATCCGGTTTGGAACGGCTCTAACCGATTCAGACCAGTCCAGAGCAGTTGATAATGGTTCGTAATCGGTTCAAACCGGTTTGTTCCATGCCGATTTTTTTTATCTTAATTCATTATTGGACAGGTTTTATCCGGTTTAAACTGGTTCAGGCCGGTTCCATCCGGTTCTAAACGGTTCTCACTGGTTCAGTCCAGTCCAGAGTAGTTGACAATGGTAGAGAGCCGGTGCAATCCGTTTTAGTCCATGCTTATTTTTTTTAATTTATTATTGGACAGGTTTTATCCGGTTTAAACCGGTTACATCCGGTTCCATCCGGTTCTGAATGGCTCTATCCGATTCATACCAGTCCAGGGCAGTTGATACTGGTTCACAATCGGTTCCAACCGGTTTATTCCATGCCGATTTTGTATCTTAATTCATTACTAAACAGGTTTTATCCGGTTTGAGCCGGTTCCATTCGTTTCTGACCGGTTCTCACCGGTTCAGCCCAGTCCAGAGCAGTTGATAGTGGTTCATTGCCGGTTTCAACCGGTTGATTCCATGCCTAGTTTGTAACTTATTTCATTATTGGACAGGTCTTAACCGGTTTATACCGGTTCAATCCGGTTCCATCCGGTTCTTAACGGTTCTAACCGGCTCACACCAGTCCAGAGTAGTTCATACCGGTTCATAGCAGGTTGGAACCGCTTTATTCCATGCCGACTTTGTATGTTAATTCATTATTGGACAGGTTTTATCCGGTTTAAACCGGTTCAAACCGGTCCTATCCGGTTCTGAACGGTTCTCTCTGGTTCAGACCAGTTCAGAGCAGTCGATACCGGTTCATAACTGGTTGAAAATGGTTTATTCCATACCGATTTTGTATGTTAATTCATTATTGGACACGTTTTATCCGATTTAAACCGGTTCAAATCGGTTCCATCCGGTTTGGAACGGCTCTAATCGATTCACACCAGTCCAGAGCAGTTTAGAATGGTTCATAATCGGTTCAAACCGGTTTATTCCACGCCGATTTTTTATCTTAATTCATTATTGGACAGGTTTTATCCGGTTTAACCCGGTTCAATCCGGTTCCATCCGGTTCTGAACGGTTCACACTGGTCCATACCAGTTCAGAGCAGTCGATACCGGTTCATAACAGGTTGGAAATGGTTTATTCCATGCCGATTTTGTATCTTAATTAATTATTGCACATTTTATATCACCTTCAAAGCGGTTCAAACTGGTTCCATCCGGTTTTTAACGGCTCTTCCCGATTCAGACCAGTCAAGACCAGTTGATAATGGTTCATAATCGGTTGAAACCGGTTTATTCCATGCCGATTTTTTTATCTAAATTCATTATTGGACAGGTTTTATCCGGTTTAAACTGGTTCAGGCCTGTTCCATCCTGTTCTGAACGGTTCTCACTGGTTCAGACCAGTCCAGGGCAGGTGATACCGGTTCATAACAGGTTGAAACCGGTTTATTCTATGCCCACCTTGTATCTTATTTCAATATTGGACAGGTTTTATCCGGTTTATACCGGTTCCATCCCGTTCGAAACTATTCTAACCGGTTCAGACCAGTCCAGAGCCGTTGATACCGGTTCATAACCGGTTGCAACCGGATCAATAAATGCCGATTTACTATCTTAATTCATTATTGGACAGGTTTTATCCGGTTTAAACTGGTTCAGACCTGTTCCATCCGGTTCTGAACGGTTCTCACTGGTTCAGACCAGTCCAGGGCAGGTGATACCGGTTCATAACAGGTTGAAACCGTTTATTCCATGCCCACTTTGTATCTTAATTCATTTTTGGACATCTTTTATCCGGTTCAAACCGGTTCAAACCGGTTCCATCCTGTTCTGAACGGTTCTTACCGGCTCACACCAGTCCAGAGCAGTCGATACCGGTTCATAACAGGTTGAAACCGGTTTCTTCCATGCTGATATTGTATGTTAATTCATTATTGGACAGTTTTTATCCGGTTAAAACTGGTTCAAACCTGTTCCATCCGGTTCTGAACGGTTCTCACTGGTTCAGACCAGTCCAGAGCAGTTGATATCGGTTCATAACAGGTTGAAACCGGTTTATTCTATGCCCACTTTGCATCTTAATTCATTTTTGGACATGTTTTATTCAGTTTAAACCGGTTCAAACCGGTTCCATCCTGTTCTCAACGGTTCTTACCGGCTCATACTAGTCCAGAGCAGTCGATTCAGGTTCATAACAGGTTGACACCGGTTTCTTCCATGCCGATTTTGTCTCTTAATTCATTATATGACATGTTTCATCCGGTTTCAACCGGTTCAAACCGGTTCCATCCGGTTCTGAACGGTTCTCTCTGGTTCAGACCAGTCCAGAGCAGTTGAAAATGGTACATAAGCGATTCAATCCGGTTTATTACATAACGATTTAATATGTTAATTCATTATTGAACAGGTTTTATCCGGTTTAAACCGGTTCAAACCGGTTCTATCCGGTTCTGACCGGCTCTAACCGATTCAGACCAGTACAGAGCAGTTAATACTGGTTCACAACCGGTTCAAACCGGTTGATTCCATGCCGATTTTGTACCTTATTTCAATATTTGACAGATTTTATCCGGTTTATACCGGTTAAAACCGGTTCCATCCGGTCCTAAACGGATCAAACCGGTTCAGACCAGTCCAGAACAGTTGATACCGGTTCATAACCGGTTGCAACCGGTTCAATAAATGCCGATTAACTATCTTAATTCATTATTGGACAGGTTTTATCCGGATTAAACCGGTTCAAACCGGTCCCATCCGGTTCTGAACGGTTCTCTCTGGTTCAGACCAGTCCAGAGCAGACAAGAGAGGTTCATAACTGGTTGAAACCGTTTTACTCCATACCGATTTTTTATGGTAATTCATTATTGGACAGGTTTTATCCGGTTTAAACCGGTTCAAACCGGTTCCACCCGGTTTCGAACGCCTCTAACCGATTCAGACCAGTCCAGAGCAGTTGATATTGGTTCATAATCGGTTCAAACCGGTTTATTCCATGCCGATTTTTTACCTTAATTCATTATTCGACAGGTTTTATCCGGTTTAAACCGGTTCAAGCCGGTTCCATCCGGTTCTGAACGGAACTAATCAGTTCAGACTTGTCCAGATAAGTTTATACCGGTTCATAACAGGTTGGAACCGGTTTATTCCATGCCGATTTTGTATGTTAAATCATTATTGGACAGGTTTTATCCGGTTTAAACTGGCTCAAACCGGTTCCATCCGGTTTTTAACGGATCTATCCGATTCCTTCTAGTCCAGAGCAGTTGATAATGGTTCATAATCGGTTCAAACCGGTTTATTCCATGCCGATTTTTTATCTTAATTCATTATTGGACAGGTTTTATCCGGTTCAAACTGGTTCAGACGGGTTCCCTCCGGTTCTGACGGGTTCTCACCGGTTCAGACCAGTCCAGAGCAGTTGACACTGGTTCATAACCGGTTCAAACCGGTTGATTCCATGCCTATTTTGTATATTAATTCATTAGTGGACAGGTTTTATCCGGTTCAAACCGGTTCAAACCGGTTCAATCCGGTTCTAAAGGGTTTTATTCGGTTCAGACCAGTCCAGAACAGTGGAAACCGGTTCTTAACCGTTTGAAACCGGTTTATTCCATGCCGATTAACTATCTTCATTCATTATTGGACAGGTTTTCTCCGGTTTCGAGCGGTTCAGGCCGGTTCCATCCGGTTCTGAACGGTTCTCTCTGGTTCAGACAAGTCCAAGGCAGTCGATTCCGGTTCATGACAGGTTGAAACCCGTTTTTCCATACCGATTTTGTACGTTAATTCATTATTCGACAGGTTCTATCCGGTTTAAACCGGTTTGAACCGGTTCCATCCGGTTCTGAACGGAACTAACCGGTTCAGACCAGTTCAGAGCAGTCGATACCGGTTCATAACAGGTTGGAACCGGTTTATTCCATACCGATTTTGTATCTTTATTCATTATAGAACAGGTTTAATCCGCCTTAAACCGCTTAAAACCGGATCCATCCGGTTTGGAAGGGCTCTAACCGATTCATACCAATCCAGAGCAGTTGATAATGATTCATAATCGGTTCAAATCTTTTTATTCCATGCCGATTTTTTATCTTAATTCATTATTGGACAGGTTTTTTCCGGTTTAAACTGGTTCAGACTGCTTCCATCCCGTTCTGAACGGTTCTCACTGGTTTAGACCAGTCCAGAGCAGTTGATATCGGTTCATAACAGGTTGAAACCGGTGTATTCTATGCCCACTTTGAATCTTATTTCATTATTGGACATATTTAATCCGGTTTAAACCGGTTCAAAATGGTTCCATCCGGTTCTGAACGGTTCTAACCGGTTCAGACCAGTCCAGAGGAGTCGATACCGGTTCATAACAGGTTGGAACCGCTTTATTCCATACCCATTTTGTATGTTAATTCATTATTGTACAGGTTTTATCCGGTTTCAACCGGTTTAGACCGGTTCCATCCGGTTCTGAACGCTTCTTACTGGTTCAGACCAATTCAGAGCAGTCGATACCGGTTCATAACAGTTTGGAACAGGTTTATTCCATACCGATTTTGTATCTTAATTCTTTATAGGACAGGTTTTATCCTCTTTAAACAGCTTCAAACCGGTTCCATCCGGATTCGAACGGCTGTAACCGATTCTGACCAGTCCAGAGCAGTTGATAATGGTTCATAATCGGTTCAAACCGGTTTATTCCATGCCGATTTTCTATCTTAATTCATTATTGGACAGGTTTTGTTTGGTTTAAACTGGTTCAGACCGGTTCCATCCGGTTCTGAACGCTTCTCACTTGATCAGACCATTCCAGAGCAGTTGATACCGGTTCATAACAGGTTGAAACCGGTTTATTCTATGCCCACTTTGTATCTTAATTCATTATTGGACATGTTTTATCCGGTTTAAACCGGTTAAAACCGGTTCCATCCGGTTCTGAACGGTTCTTACCGGTTCAGACCATTCCAGAGCAGTCGATACCCTTTTCGTAACAGGTGGAAACCGGTTTATTAGATACCCATTTTATATCTTAATTCATTAATGGACGTGTTTTATCCGGTTTGAACCGGTTTGAACGGTTCCATCCGGTTCTGAACGGAACTAACCGGTTCAGACCAGTTCAGTGCAGTCGATACCGGTTCGTAACAGGTTCGAACCGGTTTATTCCATGCCGATTTTGTATCTTAATTTATTCTTGGACAGCTTTATCCGGTTGAAACCGGTTCAAACCGGTTCCATCCGGTTCTAAAGGGTTCTATACTGTTCAGACCAGTCCAGAGCAGTTGAGACAGGTTCATAACAGGTTGAAACCGGATTATTCTATGCCCACTTTGTAACTTAACTAATTAGTGGACGTGTTTTATCCGGTTTAAACCGGTTCAAAACAGTTCCATCGGGTTCAGAACGGTTCTTTCCGGTTCAGACCAGTCCAGAACAGTCGATACCGGTTCATAACAGGTTGGAACCGGTTTATTAAATACCGATTTTGTATCTTAATTCATTATAGGACAGGTTTTATCCGTTTTAAACCGCTTCAAAACGGTTCCATCCGGTTTTGAACGGCTCTAACCGATTCAGACCAGTCCAGAGCAGTTGATAATGGTTCATAGTCGGTTCAATCCGTTTTATTCCACGCCTATTTTTTTATCTTAATTCATTATTCGACAGGTTTTACCCGGTTTAAACTGGTTCAGACCGGTTCCATCCGGTTCTAAAGGGTTCTATCCGGTTTAGACCAGTCCAGAGCAGTTGAGACCGGTCCATAACCGGTTTAAACCGGTTTATTCCATGCCGATTAACTATCTTAATTCATTATTGGACAAGTTTTCTAAGGTTTAAAGCGGTTCAGACCGGTTCCATCCGGTTCTGAACGGATCTCTCTGGTTCAGACCAGTCCAGGGCAGTCGATACCGGTTCATAACAGGTTGAAGCCGGTCTTTTCCATACCGATTTTGTATGTTAATTCATTATTGGACAGGTTTTATCAGGTTCAAACCGGTTTAAACTGGTTCCATCCGGTTCTGAACGGAACTAACCAGTCGAGACCAGTTCAGGGCAGTCGATACCGGTTCATAACAGGTTGGAACCGGTTTATTCCATACCGATTTTGTATCTTAATTCATTATAGGACAGGTTTTATCCGCTTTAAAACGTTTCAAACCGGTTTCATCCGGTTTGGTACGGCTCAAACCGATTCAGACCAGTCTAGAGCAGTTGATAATGGTTCATAACCGGTTCAAACCGGTTTTTTCCATGCCGATATTTTATCTTAATTCATTATTGGACAGGTTTTATCCGGTTTATACCGGTTCAAACCGGTTCCATCCGGTTCTGAACGGTTCTTACCGGTTCAGACCAGTCCAGAGCAGACGATACCGGTTCATAACAGGTTGTAACCGGTTTATTCCATACTGATTTTGTATCTTAATTCATTATTGGACAGGTTTTATCAGCTTTAAACCGGTTCAAAGCGGATCCATCCTGTTCTGACATGTTCTCACCGGTTCAGACCAGTCCACAGCAGTTGATGCTGGTTCATAACCAGTTCAAAACCGGTTTATTCCATGCCGATTTTGTATCTCAACTCATTATTGGACAGGTTTATCCGGTTCAAACCGGTTCCATCCGGTTCTAAAGGGTTCTATCCGGTTCAGACCAGTCCAGGGCAGTCGATGCCGGTTCATAACAGGTTGAAACCGGTTTATTCCATACCGATTTTGCATCTTATTTCATTATTGGACAGGTTTTATCCGGTTTAAACCGGTTCCATCCGGTTCTGAACGGAACTGACCGGTTCAGACCAGTTCAGAGCAGTCGATACCGGTTCATAACAGGTTTGGATCCGGTTTATTCCATGCCGATTTTGTATCTTAATTTATTATTGGACAGCTTTTATCCGGTTTAAACCGGTTCAAACCGGTTCCATTCGGTTCTAAAGGGTTCTTACCGGTTCAGACCAGTCCAGAGCAGTTGAGACCGGTTCATAACCGGTTGAAACCGGTTTATTCCATGCCGATTTTCTATCTTAATTCATTATGGTACAGGTTTTATCCGTTTCAAACCGCTTCAAACCGGTTCCATCCGATTTGGAACGGCTCTAACCGATTCAGACTAGTCCAGAGCAGTTGATAATGGTTCATAATCGGTTCAAACCGGTTCATTCCATGCCAATTTTTATCTTAATTCATTATTGGACAGGTTTTATCCGGTTTAATCCAGTTCAAACCGGTTCCATCCGGTTCTAAACGGTTCTAACCTGTTCAGACCAGTCCAGAGCAGTTGAAACCGGTTCTTGACCGGTTGAAACCGGTTTATTCCATGCCGATTTACTATCTTAATTCAGTACTGTACGAGTTTTATCCGATTTGAACCGGTTCAAACAGGTCCCATCCGGTTCTAAAGGGTTCTATCCGGTTCAGTCCAGTCCAGAGCAGTTGAGACCGGTTCATAACCGGTTGAAACCGGTTTTTTCCATTCCGATTTACTATCTTAATTCATTATTGGACAGGTTTTATCCGCTTTAATCGCTTCAAACCGGTTCCACAAGGTTTGGAACGGCTCTGACCGATTCAGACCAGTCCAGAGCAGTTGATAATGGTTTATAATCGGTTCAAACCGGTTTATTCCATGCCGATATTTTATCTTAATTCATCATTGGACAGGTCTTATCCGGTTGAAACCAGTTCAAACCGGTTCTAAACGGTTCTAACCGGTTCAGACCAGTCCAGAGCAGTTGATAATGGTCCATAATCGGTTCAAACCGATTTATTCCATGCTGATATTTTATCTTTATTCATTATTGGACAGGATTTATCCGGTTTCAAACGATTCAGACCGGTTCCATCCGGTTCTGAACGGTTCTCACTGGTTCACACCAGTCCAGGGCAGTTGATACCGGTTCATAGAAGCTTGAAACCTGTTTATTCTATGCCTGCTTTGTATCTTAATTCATTATTGGACATGTTTTATCCGGTTTAAACCGGTTCAAACCGGTTCCCTTCGGTTCCTACGGGTTCTCACCGGATCAGAGCTGTCCAGAGCAGTTGATACTGGTTCATAACCGGTTCAAACCGGTTGATTCCATGCCGATTTTGTATCTTAATACATTATTGGACAGGTTTTATCCGGTTTAAACCAGTTCAACCGGTTCCATCCGGTTCTAAACTATTCTAACCGGTTCAGACCAGTCCAGAGCAGTTGATACCGGTTCATAACCGGTTGAAACCGGTTTATTCCATGCCGGTTTTGTATCTTAATTTGTTATTGGACATGTGTTATCCGGTTCAAACCAGATCAAACCGGTTCCATCCGGTTCTAAAGGGTTCTATCCGGTTCAGCGCAGTCCAGAGCAGTTGAGACCGGTTCTTAACCGGTTGAAACCGGTTTATTCCATGCATATTTACTATCTTAATTCATTCCTGGACAAGTTTTCTCCGGTTTAAAGCGATTCAGACCGGTTCAAACCGGTTCTGAACGGTTCTCTCTGGTTCAGGCCAGTCCAGGGCAGTCGAAACCGGTTCATAACAGGTTGAAACCGGTTTATTCCATACCGATTTTGTATGTTAATTCATTATTGGACAGGTTTTATCCGGTTTAAACCGGTTTAAAGCGGTTCCATCCGGTTCTGAACGCTTCTTACCGGTTCAGACCAATTCAGAGCAGTCGATACCGGTTCATAACAGGTTGGAACCGGTTTATTCCATACCGATTTTGCATCTTGATTCATTATAGGACAGGTCTTATCCGCTTTAAACCGCTTCAAACCGGTTCCATCCGGTTTGGAACGGCTCTAACCGATTCAGACCAGTCAAGAGCAGTTGATAATGGTTCTTAATCGGTTCAAACCGGTTTATTCCATGCCGATATTTTATCTTAATTCATTATTGGACAGGTTTTGTCCCGTTTAAAGCGGTTCAGACCGGTTCCCTCCGGTTCTGAACGGTTCTCTCTGGTTGAGACCAGTCCAGGGCAGTCGATTCCGGTTCATAACAGGTTGAAACCGGTTAATTCCATACCGAATTTGTATATTAATTCATTATTGGACAGGTTTTATCCGGTTTAAACCGGTTTAAACCGGTTCCCTCCGGTTCTGAACGGAACTAACCGGTTCAGACCAGTTCAGAGCAGTCGATACCGGTTCATAACAGGTTGGAACCGGTTTATTCCATACCGATTTTGTATATTAATTCATTATAATACAGGTTTTATCCGCTTTAATCGCTTCAAACCGGTTCCACAAGGTTTGGAACGGCTCTGACCGATTCAGACCAGTCAAGGGCAGTTGATAATGGTTTATAATCGGTTCAAACCGGTTTATTCCATGCCGATATTTTATCTTAATTCATCATTGGACAGGTCTTATCCGGTTGAAACCAGTTCAAACCGGTTCTAAACGGTTCTAACCGGTTCAGGCCAGTCCAGAGCAGTTGATAATGGTTCATAATCGGTTCGAACCGATTTATTCCATGCTGATATTTTATCTTAATTCATTATTGGACAGGATTTATCCGGTTTCAAACGGTTCAGACCGGTTCCATCCGGTTCTGAACGGTTCTCACTGGTTCACACCAGTCCAGGGCAGTTGATACCGGTTCATAGAAGCTTGAAACCTGTTTATTCTATGCCTGCTTTGTATCTTAATTCATTATTGGACATGTTTTATCCGGTTTAAACCGGTTCAAACCGGTTCCCTCCGGTTAATACGGGTTCTCACCGGATCAGAGCTGTCCAGAGCAGTTGATACTGGTTCATAACCGGTTCAAACCGGTTGATTCCATGCCGACTTTGTATCTTAATACATTATTGGACAGGTTTTATCCGGTTTAAACCAGTTCAAACCGGTTCCATCCGGTTCTAAACGATTCTAACCGGTTCAGACCAGTCCAGAGCAGTTGATACCGGTTCATAACCGGTTGAAACCGGTTTATTCCATGCCGGTTTTGTATCTTAATTTGTTATTGGACATGTGTTATCCGGTTCAAACCAGATCAAACCGGTTCCATCCGGTTCTAAAGGGTTCCATCCGGTTCAGCGCAGTCCAGAGCAGTTGAGACCGGTTCTTAACCGGTTGAAACCGGTTTATTCCATGCATATTTACTATCTTAATTCATTCCTGGACAAGTTTTCTCCGGTTTAAAGCGATTCAGACCGGTTCAAACCGGTTCTGAACGGTTCTCTCTGGTTCAGGCCAGTCCAGGGCAGTCGAAACCGGTTCATAACAGGTTAAAACCGGTTTATTCCATACCGATTTTGTATGTTAATTCATTATTGGACAGGTTTTATCCGGTTTAAACCGGTTTAAAGCGGTTCCATTAGGTTCTGAAAGCTTCTTACCGGTTCAGACCAATTCAGAGCAGTCGATACCGGTTCATAACAGGTTGGAACCGGTTTATTCCATACCGATTTTGCATCTTGATTCATTATAGGACAGGTCTTATCCGCTTTAAACCGCTTCAAACCGGTTCCATCCGGTTTGGAACGGCTCTAACCGATTCAGACCAGTCAAGAGCAGTTGATAATGGTTCTTAATCGGTTCAAACCGGTTTATTCCATGCCGATATTTTATCTGAATTCATTATTGGACAGGTTTTGTCCGGTTTAAGCGGTTCAGACCGGTTCCCTCCGGTTCTGAACAGTTCTCTCTGGTTCAGACCAGTCCAGGGCAGTCGATTCTGGTTCATAACAGGTTGGAACCGGTTTATTCCATACCGATTTTGTATATTAATTCATTATAATACAGGTTTTATCCGCTTTAATAGCTTCAAACCGGTTCCACCCGGTTTGGAACGGCTCTGACCGATTCAGACCAGTTTTCCGCTTCAATAATCGGGTTCCACCCGGTTTGGAACGGCTCTGACCGATTCAGACCAGTCCAGAGCAGTTGATAATGGTTTATAATCGGTTCAAACCGGTTTATTCCATGCCGATATTTTATCTTAATTCATTATTGGACAGGTTTTATCCGGTTGAAACCAGTTCAAACCGGTTCTAAACGGTTCTAACCGGATCAGACCAGTCCAAAGCAGTTGATACCGGTTCATAACCATTTGGAACCGGTTTATTCCATGCCGATTTTGTATGTTAATTTATTATTGGACAGGTTTTATCCGGTTTAAACCAGTTCAAACCGGTTCCATCCGGTTCTAAACGGTTCTAACCGGTTCAGACCAGTCCAGAGCAGTTGATTCCGGTTCATAACCGGTTGAAACCGGTTTATTCCATGCCGATATTTTATCTTAATTCATTCCTGGACAAGTTTTCTCCGGTTTAAAGCGGTTCAGACCGGTTCAAACCGGTTCTGAACGGTTCTCTCTGGTTGAGACCAGTCCAGGGCAGTCGATTCCGGTTCATAACAGGTTGAAACCGGTTAATTCCATACCGAATTTGTATATTAATTCATTATTGGACAGGTTTTATCCGGTTTAAACCGGTTTAAACCGGTTCCCTCCGGTTCTGAACGGAACTAACCGGTTCAGACCAGTTCAGAGCAGTCGATACCGGTTCATAACAGGTTGGAACCGGTTTATTCCATACCGATTTTGTATATTAATTCATTATAATACAGGTTTTATCCGCTTTAATCGCTTCAAACCGGTTCCACAAGGTTTGGAACGGCTCTGACCGATTCAGACCAGTCAAGGGCAGTTGATAATGGTTTATAATCGGTTCAAACCGGTTTATTCCATGCCGATATTTTATCTTAATTCATCATTGGACAGGTCTTATCCGGTTGAAACCAGTTCAAACCGGTTCTAAACGGTTCTAACCGGTTCAGGCCAGTCCAGAGCAGTTGATAATGGTTCATAATCGGTTCGAACCGATTTATTCCATGCTGATATTTTATCTTAATTCATTATTGGACAGGATTTATCCGGTTTCAAACGGTTCAGACCGGTTCCATCCGGTTCTGAACGGTTCTCACTGGTTCACACCAGTCCAGGGCAGTTGATACCGGTTCATAGAAGCTTGAAACCTGTTTATTCTATGCCTGCTTTGTATCTTAATTCATTATTGGACATGTTTTATCCGGTTCAAACCGGTTCAAACCGGTTCCCTCCGGTTAATACGGGTTCTCACCGGATCAGACCTGTCCAGAGCAGTTGATACTGGTTCTTAACCGGTTGAAACCGGTTTATTCCATGCATATTTACTATCTTAATTCATTCCTGGACAAGTTTTCTCCGGTTTAAAGCGATTCAGACCGGTTCAAACCGGTTCTGAACGGTTCTCTCTGGTTCAGGCCAGTCCAGGGCAGTCGAAACCGGTTCATAACAGGTTGAAACCGGTTTATTCCATACCGATTTTGTATGTTAATTCATTATTGGACAGGTTTTATCCGGTTTAAACCGGTTTAAAGCGGTTCCATCCGGTTCTGAACGCTTCTTACCGGTTCAGACCAATTCAGAGCAGTCGATACCGGTTCATAACAGGTTGGAACCGGTTTATTCCATACCGATTTTGCATCTTGATTCATTATAGGACAGGTCTTATCCGCTTTAAACCGCTTCAAACCGGTTCCATCCGGTTTGGAACGGCTCTAACCGATTCAGACCAGTCAAGAGCAGTTGATAATGGTTCTTAATCGGTTCAAACCGGTTTATTCCATGCCGATATTTTATCTTAATTCATTATTGGACAGGTTTTGTCCCGTTTAAAGCGGTTCAGACCGGTTCCCTCCGGTTCTGAACGGTTCTCTCTGGTTGAGACCAGTCCAGGGCAGTCGATTCCGGTTCATAACAGGTTGAAACCGGTTAATTCCATACCGAATTTGTATATTAATTCATTATTGGACAGGTTTTATCAGGTTCAAACCGGTCTAAACTGGTTCCATCCGGTTCTGAACGGAACTAACCGGTCGAGACCAGTTCAGGGCAGTCGATACCGGTTCATAACAGGTTGGAACCGGTTTATTCCATACCGATTTTGTATCTTAATTCATTATAGGACAGGTTTCATCCGCTTTAAAACGTTTCAAACCGGTTTCATCCGGTTTGGTACGGCTCAAACCGATTCAGACCAGTCTAGAGCAGTTGATAATGGTTCATAACCGGTTCAAACCGGTTTTTTCCATGCCGATATTTTATCTTAATTCATTATTGGACAGGTTTTATCCGGTTTATACCGGTTCAAACCGGTTCCATCCGGTTCTGAACGGTTCTTACCGGTTCAGACCAGTCCAGAGCAGACGATACCGGTTCATAACAGGTTGTAACCGGTTTATTCCATACTGATTTTGTATCTTAATTCATTATTGGACAGGTTTTATCAGCTTTAAACCGGTTCAAAGCGGATCCATCCTGTTCTGACATGTTCTCACCGGTTCAGACCAGTCCACAGCAGTTGATGCTGGTTCATAACCAGTTCAAAACCGGTTTATTCCATGCCGATTTTGTATCTCAACTCATTATTGGACAGGCTTTATCCGGTTCAAACCGGTTCCATCCGGTTCTAAAGGGTTCTATCCGGTTCAGACCAGTCCAGGGCAGTCGATGCCGGTTCATAACAGGTTGAAACCGGTTTATTCCATACCGATTTTGCATCTTATTTCATTATTGGACAGGTTTTATCCGGTTTAAACCGGTTCCATCCGGTTCTGAACGGAACTGACCGGTTCAGACCAGTTCAGAGCAGTCGATACCGGTTCATAACAGGTTTGGATCCGGTTTATTCCATGCCGATTTTGTATCTTAATTTATTATTGGACAGCTTTTATCCGGTTTAAACCGGTTCAAACCGGTTCCATCCGGTTCTAAAGGGTTCTTACCGGTTCAGACCAGTCCAGAGCAGTTGAGACCGGTTCATAACCGGTTGAAACCGGTTTATTCCATGCCGATTTTCTATCTTAATTCATTATGGTACAGGTTTTATCCGTTTCAAACCGCTTCAAACCGGTTCCATCCGATTTGGAACGGCTCTAACCGATTCAGACTAGTCCAGAGCAGTTGATAATGGTTCATAATCGGTTCAAACCGGTTCATTCCATGCCAATTTTTATCTTAATTCATTATTGGACAGGTTTTATCCGGTTTAATCCAGTTAAAACCGGTTCCATCCGGTTCTAAACGGTTCTAACCTGTTCAGACCAGTCCAGAGCAGTTGAAACCGGTTCTTGACCGGTTGAAACCGGTTTATTCCATGCCGATTTACTATCTTAATTCAGTACTGTACGAGTTTTATCCGATTTGAACCGGTTCAAACAGGTCCCATCCGGTTCTAAAGGGTTCTATCCGGTTCAGTCCAGTCCAGAGCAGTTGAGACCGGTTCATAACCGGTTGAAACCGGTTTTTTCCATTCCGATTTACTATCTTAATTCATTATTGGACAGGTTTTATCCGCTTTAATCGCTTCAAACCGG